>JASDQU011508468.1:26721-41761 GCA_032191745.1 Picea mariana
CATAGATCCACAGTGTATTCTTGGTGGTTGTGTTGAATCATGATGAAATGGATCCACGTTGTATGTTTAGTGGCCATGAATCACTTGACACTTATGATTAGAGTCACTTGTAGTGTGACCATGGGAATTCCTACCTTAGAAATGGTATGATATTATGAAGATGCTTGATTGTTTACAGGTTCCCAATTGGTGCGCTACTTGTTTTAGACACACACATTATACAAAGTATTTCAGTTGTCATGATTTCCAGCTTCATACTTTGGGGGGAATTCTATTACACATTATTTTGGTCACCTCAGTGATCACCTGCCAACATGTGTTCATGTTCCCTAAAAATATTAAAAGGGACTTTCTCCATGGGAAAAGTGATTTTCTTTCCTCTGCCAAAAACCATATGAAGGAAGGTTCTCACACCCTGCTATATGCATGGGTTGCGACGATGTCTAATCTTCGCACTCTGCAACATACCTAGACTACGATGTCATCACGGGATGCTTGTGCATAGGGTGCGACGATGCTTAAAGCATGGGAAAATTCAAATTTCATGAATTTTCTAGAAGTGGATCTTCTAGAAGATGAGGTGGCCTCTAATTAGTTTGGATCTTACTCGCTTATCATATTTGGTGGGATCATCCTAATCTCCTCATCCATCTCTCTTTTACACTATATAAAGAGCGATCTCTCATGGAAAAGGCTAAGGTTGAATAGGTTAAGAATTGTATGGAGAGTTCTACTTCATATTATGCTTAAGAGCTTTTCTTTAGTTCTTCAAGTCAAATTCTAGATCTTCCTCATTCAAGGCATTTGGAAAAAAGGTGTGTGTGTTGAAGAAAAGAGCCATCGAAAGGGGACCTTGAAACATCGAGGCATGGGTTGTATTCTCCAATTTCTATTCCCTTAATATAGTAATGCATCTCTTCCCTATATAAGCATCTTGTCTTCTATTGTATAATTCCTTGATCATGTACATAGACTTCATTAGAATACATATATCTTTGTTTTCTCTCTTTGTTGGTTTGTAATTCTTGGACAGGCTTACTATTCTGCAAACCCACATAAGGAGCTACAAAGATGACACTAAGTGTTGTTTAAAAGTCATGTCACTTGTAACTCATTAAAATAGTTCATATGATAATGAAGTTTAAGGCGAAGTGTGCATTATGTTATGTTTTGTTCTAGTTTCCAGTGGGTTCTAGGGAAATATGTTTGTGTATGCTCTTACCAATTAATTCGATAATAGGCCCAGATGGCACAACAACCCATACTGAATATGGAAAACAGTGACAATTTTGTTTGCGCCCAACATATGGTAGGTGGTAGAGAAGTCAGGATCTCTCTCATAGAGTTGGGGCCACCTGAAGGTCTCGTGGGAGTAGGAGTTTAGCATCATGGTGAGTGCTACAACTAAAGGATGGTTGAGGAAATTAGTGACATGGTTGGTGCGTCTTGTCTTATAATTGATGTTGATATGGAACTGTTGCAAGTATGTGGACCACTTCTAATGGGGGTCAGTCTACAATTTTCCCTCTGTCTGCATGAACTTCAGTGGCTTATGATCGGTGTGGATGACTGTCTCCTTCCCGACAATGTAATGCCTCCATTGGTGGTAATCTTGCACAATGGATTACATTTCTTTGTCATAAGTAGGGTACATACCGAAAACATCTGATAATGTCACACTATGATAGGCCATGAAGTGTCCATGTTGAATGAGAACTACGCCCATGACACAGTCTGATGCATCTATCTCAATATCAAGGAATTCTTGTAGGTCAGGTAATGAGAGCACTGGGGTTGAGCACAAGTTCTACTTCAAAACATCAAATGATTGTTATTGCAACAAGCCCCAAATGAAATTTTCCTGACCACCACACATGTTTACTTGAATGAGGGACCATGCAATATGGGAGAATCCCAACACGAACTTGCGATAGAAATTGGTAAGGCCTAAAAATATCTGAAGCTTAGTGAGTGTCCTTGGGGCTCTCCAGTCATGAATTACCTAGATCTTGGTGGGATCAACATGCACCCCATTCTCATCAACCAAGTAGCCTAGGTACTGGACAATGTCCATGCCAAAGGATCATTTTTCTAAATTTGTGTATAGCTTGTGTTGTCGCATAGTGTGAAAAACCTGTTGAATATGTTGCAAGTGTTTTTCCTAAGTATTGTTGTAGATGAGGATGTCATCTAGTACAACACCAAAAAATAATTAGTGAAAGGACACAAGATATCTTCCATCATCCTCATCAAAGTTGTTGTGGTGTTCATCAAACCAAAGGGCATGACCAACCATTCAAAAAGACCTTCTTTGGCCTTGAAGGAATTTTTCCATACATCTGTCTTCTCTATTAGGACCTAATGGTAGCCAAACTTCATATCCATCTTATGAGAGTATTTGGATCCCTTGACTTGGTCAAGGAGATTGTCAATTTGGGGAATCGGGTATCGTTTCCCGTCTGTGACTTTATTTAAGGCCCAATAATTGATGCAGATTCGCCCGGTCCCATCTTTCTTCTGCACAAGTATGATTGGGCTCCCACATGGTGATGAGATGGATTGGATCTACCCCTTTTGGAGAAATTCTTGGATATGATGCTTGATGTCCTAATTTTCCAATAGAGAGCAGCGATAGACTGGCCCATTGACCTGAGTGTCCATGATATGATCAATGGATGCATGTTCCATGTAGTTAGGGTTGAGATCTGTTTGTGTCAATCGTTCTGTTATCTCTGATGTGACCAATAATGGTGGAAAATATGGCTGAAGGAGGTCCACATTAAATACTAGATGCAATCCAAGGAAGGGAGAAATGCTGAGATCAAAACCATTATCACCCACAACCTTGGTGATTTTGTAAGGTCCATAGCGGAGTGGATGAAGTTTCCTATGGGGCCCCATAAGGCATTCCTTCTACAAGTGCAACCAAATTTTATCTCCCACCTTAAACTTGTGGGGCACCCGATGTTGATCATGGAGCTTCTTGTACTTAGCATTGGACTTCTGTAAAATATCATGAACCTATTGGAGAATGTGCTAGATCCACTCAATGAACCTGGTAGCTTTGTCAACTTTAGTTTGAGCATGGGACGTGTCTTCCTGGGTTGCCACAAGGGGTAGTGAAACATCCATGAGACCCAATGGTTGAAATCCCAACCCCACCTGAAAGGGGTTGTGGTTGGTTGAGCTATGTAGGGATCTATTGTAGTTGTGATTAACATAGGGAAGAATATCAACCCATGTGCGGGGATTCTTCGAATTGTACATGCGTAGAATATGCACGATCAATTAGTTGATGACCTTAGTTTGACCATCCGTCTGGGGCAGGAAGGCAGTGGATTTGGTGATCTTGGTGTCCAGTAGTGACTAGAAGCTCAAACATAATGTGTTGAGGAACTGACTATCCCGATATGAGATGATGGTTTGTGGTATCCCAAAATGTACCCACACTCGTTTGAAGAATAAATTGGCAGTAGCCTAGTTGTGATGCTCTTCTTGCAGGCAGCCAAAATCGCCATTTTAGAAAAACGATCAACCACCAAAAAAACAGAGTCATTTACCCTCTTGGTTGACAGAATACCTGATATGTAGTCCATTGAGATGGATTCCAAAGGCATTTCAGGAGTAGGAAGATGGGTGTACATGCCTTGTTTCTAAATGGCTAGTTTGGCAATGGTTCAGGCAGTGCAGGACCTGATATACTTGTTGACATCCTGTCGAAGTTTCATCCAATACAAATATTTTTGCAACAACTCTACTGTATTTTTGACACCGAAGTGTCATGCTGCCCGACTGTAGTGAGCTTCAGAAATAAACTTCACTCACACTGTTGATGGAACGTAGAGATGGCCCAGATGGCACAACAACCTATCTTGAAGATGGAAATCGGTGACAATTTTGTTTGCGCCCAACATATGGTAGGTGGCATTGAAGTTGGGATCTCTCTTGTAGAGTTCGATCCACCTAGAGGTCTCGTGGCCACGGGAATTTAGCACTGTGGTGAGTGTTGCAATTGGAGGGTGAATGAGGCAATCATTGATTTGAATTCTGAATTGGATACTCGAGGTAATCAATCTTAATTTCTTGGCAGAGATCAAGGAAATGGAAGTAGGTGGGACTACCTCGAGTATCCTTTACAATCTCCTATCCAAAGTAATAATAAAATTATGAGGCCTAGACTCATATACAGCATGACATTTCCATAAACAAGGTTGGCCCTAAGTAACATCACAAACTTTAAGGGGACCAACATCCCACAATACCTCATATTTAAATGGATTGATGTCATAGGAAAGGTGTCATTGTTGGATGACATGAAGATCACTTCCTTGGTGGAGCCATCCATTGGTGTATGGTTATTGGTGAGGCGATTTCGACAAAGCCAACCGCTTGACGACCTCCACTGAGATGAGGTTATTTTGGATACCACTATCAAATATCAAGTGTAGTGGATTACCCTTTACCCACATATGTGAATGAAAGAGACGCTTTCCTTCCACTGGCTTATCAAGTTCACCGAGATGGATATTGGTGGTAGCAACAATGGCACTTGGTTCTATGTCAATAATATGACTCCCCTTTTATGGTTCTAACTATTGGAGCTGCCCTTGTTTTTCTAGCCCATCACAATTTTCATTTTTAATGATTTAAATCTAAAAAATGGTTTTCTTTTTCCCTCAGAGATATCGAGATCTCTAAATCTTTATCACGCAAGCAGTGATGATTGTTCTACTCTCGAAACAAGTCCTACCTTTCGTAGAAATGTTTCCTCTTTTTTTTCTACTTCGGGATCTCGCAGGTCGGATACTATAACTCATGTAATTCTCACATCCCGAGTAACGAAACGGCGAAACCATTTTAACTTTCACTCAAGACCGTAACGAGGGTAAATTTTTTCCTAACTCGTGATTAAACGTCGTCAGGGTTTCACGCCTCGGCGTTCGCCAAAACCAAAAATTTATTGTCATAGCCCCGATAGCCGAGAACACGAGGTCCTTATTTGATTGACTCATGTCAAGGTTAAGGGTAAAAGCTAAACCATGGTAAAAGATTCTCTTGGCATTTCACCACTCGGCACTATCTTTTTCTAAAGTTACACTATCTAAACCCTGACTCGCGAAATCACGATGCAATTATAATGTGATTAATTAATCACTTAATCTAAGATTATCTTCCCTTTAATTTAGTCATGTTATCGTGATCTCGCGGTTTCGCAGCTCAGCATGTAAATCTCCAAGAAACTCATCTTCGAAGCTCCGATTCGTGATATGGAGAAAGTAATAATTATAAATTTAATCGAGCCTCAAATCACGATTACCTTTTATTAACCAAAGTCGATCTTCATAGTCTCGGGTGTTAGAGACTCAAAATGTTAAAGAAAAATCCCCGATATAACGAATACCGAGATATTGATTAACGTTGGCGAGATTGGATTAATTAAGCTAAATCAAGACATAACCTGCGTTTCGATGCTTGCATGATTCACAAGGAAGCCTTTTCTCCCATATGCCAACTGACGTTTAAAATGCCAAAATTTATGACATTAATGAGGAAATAGGGTAAATCTATGAATATAGATCAGATTTTTATGGCAAAAATTTATTGCTAAATATGATTTGATAGACTTTTTCTAAAAGGTATTGAGTTTTCAAATATATGTGAGAGATGTGGTTCATTATAACAAATGAATTTCATATTACGCAGAGCACATTATATCTGAGTAAACTGACTTCTGTATGTATATGCAGTTCTATCGCAGAAGAGATAAAACGCAAGCTTCAGCCATGGCTCTGCAAAAAGTATCGAAAGCGAATGTTGAGGTTTCGGGACAAGGCTCAGACAATGTCTCTGATACTTCGCCCCGAAGTATCAACTCAGTCCCGAACTGGTCATATGTTTCAGATATTCTGCAAGCAGAATTGGTGGATTATTCCAACGACTTCGACGACAACAAAAGAGATGATTTAACCACCAAATACAAAATAGTCGTCCAATCCGGAATGCACAGAGTAGTAGCCAGACCATGGTTGCTTCCATATTATGATATGGTCTGATGGGCATTGGACCATGTGGACATACCGACGAGGACTATCATGAACGAGAAAAAATTCACCATCAGGACTTTCAGGCCGGAGCATCTGCAAACCATGTAAAAGCTGTGCACGACGTCCGACCACACATATGGCACTGAGTTCTTGGAAGAATTCAAGGATAAGGAATGCGAACAGTATGATAAAACCATGTCCATTTTGATAAAGGATTGGGTTTCAAACACCGTGAAGTTCAGAGATGATGCCCATGACATATATTCAATCGTTTCGTTAGAACCGCAGTACAGATATGTGGCCATGATGACATGCCGGTTATATGGGAAAGAGGACACATCACATTTTTTCCTTGCGTGGGTGCCTCTAATGTTCCGGGTTGCTGAAGGCAATTCCTTTAAATGGGCAAAGATGCTTTTGAATAGCTTGACTAATCGGGTCACAGAGTATCGGGAGCAGAAGGAGAATTGGAAAGCATCGTCATTCTTCATGCCTGCGTACATTATGGACGCAATTTGTTCTATGACACCATTTCCATTAATGAGCTGGAGTTGGACTCCAGCTGAAGATGAACCCATACATGTATATCACTCCAAATTATGGGAAAACAAGGAGGAAAAATTTTCTTATGAAATTTTTAACTGGGTGATGGTGCCCCTGCATGTCGCCATTTTTGGTCACCTGCCACTCCGGATCTCGAACAGCATAGTTATGAATCTGAGCAGCATAGCAGACTGGTATGTGGAGGCAAAATTCTCATACCTCAGAGTTTTCGGGGCTTCTGTTCCCCTGCATGCACTGCCATTGTTCATTCCTGACAAGATGGCTTGTCGCGAGGTTGCCTGACAAACGGTAATTGGTGGTGTAAGCAAAGAACTTAAAGGGTACTTGAAGAAGGTATGGTCTTCCTTTCCTGTTTGTTTGAATTCTTATTCTTTATTAGATTTCAGGCATGCAAAAGATGAGGTGGCAGCCCTGGAAGACCTAAATTTGTTCTCCATCGAATACAAGAAGCATGATCCGTAGAGGGTCGTGAGAAACCATTTGGAAAATTGTGGGCTCAAGAGATTCGAGCATGAGAATTCAGCCTCGGATGACATTTTCTGAGTAGCAAGGTCCTATGAGGAGATTCTAGCCTAGATACAATCCTTGGCACCCGAGGAAAGAGATGATGTCCTGAAGTTCCAGGAACATTGACGTAGTTGTCTTCGCGTTGTGTTGCGAGGCGAGGGTCCAGGTATTTCGGAGACAAAATAGAAGGATGCCGAAGGTTCTAAGGATGCGACTCCCGACCAAGGAAAACACTAGGATGATGGGGAACAAATGAAGAATCTGGAAGAAGAGGAAAAGAATCCAGACCCGCCAAAGAAACAGAATCTGGAGACAGAGATAAAGACTCCAGAACAGTCGAAGAAGTAGAGTCTGATCGATACTCCAGGAAAATTGGTGAAGCAGATCGGAGAACCCATCACGTCAGTTACCCCCTTACAGTCGACGCATGGAAATATCAATGCCGGATGGATATTCAATGAAGAGCTAAGGCCCATAAGAGTAGAAGAACTCCCTTTGAATGAGTTTTTCTTCGACAAAAAGAGAAAGGCAGTAGTGAAAAGGGAATTCTATCAAGAAGGAGAGTCGACTACCAAGAAATATAAATTCATAACTGATGGAAAAGACAAGAAAAATGAGCAATTTGCCACTGAGATAGAAGGGACACTAGGAGAATATGCCTCAGCGAATCAATTTTCAGTCGGGCTCCTAAGAAACCAACTTAAAATAAAGAATCACCTCATTAGGACCCTTTAAGCCAGATTGGCAACAGAAACAGAGACTGCTAAAGACCAGGCACGCATAGGAATGGAGCAGGCCAGGTTGGACGATAAGAATGAGATAGAGACGCTCAAAACTAAGCTCGAGCAAGCACAGCTGGTGGTCCAAGATGGTCGGATGCAAGCGAGCTAGTAGAGGGATTTGATCGAACAGCTGCAGGCTAGGTTGGAGATCACCGAGAACAGAATGATAGACACTGGGATGTTCAAATCCCAGACGATCGATATTCGGAGCAGAGTCTCTCAGGCGCAGCGAAATTTGCTCGCCAAGGTAGAAGTGATCAGGGACAACTATCTGTTGGTCAATTAGGTTTTTGAGAACCTATCTGCCAGAGAAAGGGATGTCAGAGCGGCTCGGGTCACCTTCCAGGAGGTTGTGATAGCCACGAACAACAGGGTTTCGGCAGGTACTCCCAGGTTCACCATTTCAGAGAAAACTAGAGGAAACATTATATTAAAGGAATGGGAGCATAACATCGCCGAAGACAAGCAGCAAGCCCAAAATATAACCAATTCCTTAAAGGAGGCCTTTAATTCTATAGACGGTGAGCTGTTGGGCATTGACAGCGGAGGCAACGCTGAGACATTGATGCAAATGAATGTGGAACATATCTCACTTGATCTGAAGGAAAAGGAAGAAAGAGATTCAGCTGATATCTCTCAGATGACTATGGTGGAAAAAGTCCAAGTTGATAAATGCATGATCAAACCCAGCATGGAACTATGTGCCATCGACATCATCGATGGACAGATGGAAGACAGGCTACAGCAGTTAGCCCGAGAATGTTACTTCTTTGAAGCCAGTTGTCAAGCAGAACCGTCTCGGTTAATATCTCAGCTGGTCAAAAGATGTGTCGCATGTATCGAGCCCATGCGACGACCAATGCCTGGCACCAAGTGAAGACATAGAAGGAGAAATGGAGCAATTGCTATCCTCCCTGTCATAACTGAAATTTTGTGACTATTGAGATTATGTCTTATTTGTAAAATTGTATAAATATACCACAGAAAGAAATAAACAGGGCTGGACCTTTTTGTGTCGAATGTAACAGAGTTTTTTACATTTGAGAAGTTAATACAAGCAAATCTGAATATTCTCAATTCCGTCACAACTGTGTTACAAGTTTTTTTCCTTGTATCTCATATTTCGTTTCATTTCATATTTCTTAACTGATGTGCTTCGTTATACTTTAGTACGACCACTACTATAGTGAATGAATTTTGGTTTTCTTTAATTGTTTACTATTTTTCCTCTGTACCAGCTATCAGCAGGTGTAAGACCAGTTTGCATTTTCAAAATTATACATATATTCTATGCTACATCGGTTACTTTCTTACATTTTCCTCTTCTGTTTATTCGTGAGATTCCCCCCTGGTAGGAGCCTTACACTATAGACAGCTAAATTTTTTTCTCCCTCCTCACACCTTTTATTAAAATATAATACAGTTACAGGAAAGAGCCTTTGATTTGCATCCCTAATTTATTCCTAAAACCATAAAATCTCTTTTATACGACCAAATTGAGACAACACTTAATCTCACTCTGAAGTTTTTCCCTTTTTTATTGTTCCTCCATGACTGTCCCTGTACCAACATAGCCTAATATTGAACCTGGACTATCGGACCAAACACACATTGCTTTAAACCTTTTCGACACAATTCTTAAAACTGCTACTAACCGGATCGAACTTGAACGTTCATGGGAAGCCATTGAACAAGATATAACTATCCAAGAACAGTTGGAAGCTAGACAACGCCAACGTAGGAATCTTCCCTAGTTTCCTTTACCGAAGGTTTACGTTTCTCTCTTCTCCATATTTTACCCACTTTCGGATGCCTTGACACTATACTTCTAAGCCTTAAGTATAGACTCAGGAACAACATCTTTCTGGCACCATTGCCAGGGACTGAAGCTACGAAATCTTTTTCCTTGGGAAAACGACATTTGTTTTTCGTTGAAAGTGTTACCCTTTGATACTGAAGAAAGAGTACACACCTTTTAAGGTTTTCAAATCTTTCACTTGGCAACTCCACAAGTAATAAACTGGCATCCGGTTGAAGGAATACCAAACAAAACCCAGATGGTAAGCAGATTACGCCCGTTACCGATCCCAAAAAAATTCTAAAGGCGAGAGGCTCTTTTAAGCCAACTGCTGCAGTTTACAAACTTAAAACCCCATCACTGAAGACTAAGGGTCCTTCTGAACCCTCAACTTCGCTCAGTCCTCTCTTTGATGCTAAAGATTCAATGCCAAACTGCTCCGAAGTTAGGAGTGAGATTCATCCAACAGTCCCCTTAGCACACAAAGGAAAGGGCCCTCTTGAAAGTTCGTCAGCTTTTGACATACCATCTTTTCTTCAGTTGAATTTTCTGACTTCAACAAATTCTTAAGAGTGTGTTACACACTCGATTTCCACACCCGTCGGTTCTCCTAATTTCGTCTCTTGCAAATCCAAGGAACTGAGTCCTCGCATTCCTTATCTTTCCTCATCGGATTTTCCTCTTCGCAAAGAAAATAAAGATTCCCTTTTAATTTTCCAAAACCCCCTTTACAACTTTCCACAAACAATGATGGCAGCCGTCGGAGGAGGAGGTGGAGGGTTTATAGGAGGAGGTAGAGCGTTTATCGGAGGAGGAGGGAGAGGAGCCCCTCTAGGAGGAGATGGAGGCCAAGGGTTTGCTCCCCCTCCCAGAGTGTTTGCGAAAGTTGCAGCCAGATATGCTCCATTAGTATTGCTCGTCCCTCTACACGATCTTCCAAAAAATTACATAAAAAATTTACCAAAATTCATCGGGGAAGGGGATCTGACCGTGGCCAAACATATTAATTTTTCCGACCAATTCGCAGATATCTTCAGTATCGAGCATGAGGACGTATATTCGAGACTCCTTGTCCAAACCTTTGAAGTTCAGGTCCGAACTTGGTTTCAGAGCCTACCCACAGCTTCTATCTTGTCTTATGACGCTTTGGAAGATGCTTTCCTCAGTCAATGGGGCGAGAGAAAATACCATCTCTATTATTTAACCGAATTTGGGTCTTTGAGGAAAAATAACTCAGAAACAGCCATGGAATTCATTCAAATATTCAACAAACTTCCAGCCGAGGTTAAACCATCCCACCCCATGGCCAAAGTGACTTTCACCGGAGCTTTCAAGCTAGATTTTGCACTCCTTTTGCGAGAGAGAAGGGGAGCCACCTTAAACCGAATGCAGGATGATGCGGTAGAAATAGAGTCTAATATGATCGCTTCGCGTAAGCTTAAATCTAGATTAGAGACTGGAAACTGAGAGACCAAATTCTTTAGAGAACAAGTAGGTCCTTTAGGGTCAAATAGATCCGCAGATGATAGGGTGGATGATATGGCCAGAGTGATTAAAGAATTGTCAAATAAAATATCCAGAATGGAACTCGAACAGGCCACAGCTGACTCCTACCCCAAAAAGGATTTCAAGAGGAACCCAAACCCCCCGAACCAACAAAGACAAATAAAAAATGAAGATCAAAAAATACAAGCTCCCTTAAAGAATGAAAATTTTATAGGAGCGAACGATTTTCAAGACTTCAGAGATTTGGATAATGATGTCATGAACTTCGGTGATGACTGTGCTCAACCATATCTGACTCAATAAGACTATGAAAAATATCTAAACACGCCACAACCATTGAATGAGGGTGAACAAGGTGATCACACTGATCTCTGTGAGTCTCAACCAGAAACTGAGATGATAATGGATGAGTTTCAACCAAAGTACAACCTAAGATCTAAGAGTAAGCCCACCCCAACTACTCAACCCAGGAAAATCCTTCAAAGAGGTCAAGCTTATGAACCTCCTTCGGAAGAGACCTTATTACCCAACAACAAAAATAAATTAGTAAGCACTCAAGAGTCTAAAGTGAAGAAAGTTGAAACCCAAACACAAGAAACCGAACCAGTAAATAAAGTTACGTCTTCAACCAAGATCATGAGTGATAAAGCAGTCCAGACAAATAAGTTGGAAAGGAAGGATTCAGGAGTCTCAACCAAAGAAACAGACAAGGTGAGCGTAGCTTTCAGTTTTGAATATGAGATAAATAAAATTAAGATACCCATCCCTTTGGTAGAGTTAGCAAAAAACCCTGTTTATCGGAAGCAAATTACCAAAGCGATGGGCGTCTCTAAGCTAGAAAGCCAGTCTAATATTTTAAACCTCGAAGATGACAAACCTAACATCACCTTTGGTCCCCATCTTGAAGGGGCCAAAGACACCATAGCTCCCTTTTATATCACTCTGAATGTGTATGATCAACTGCTACACAATTGCATGTTAGACTCTAGAGCCTCCCATAACGTTATGCCCAAGATTATTATGGACAAGTTGGGTCTCTAGATCACCAGACCTTATGGAGATCTGTACTCTTTTGACTCAAGAAGGGTTAAGTGTATGGGGATGATTAAATATCTGGTAGTTACCCTGGCTCAGGTCCCAGTTAAGAGTATCTTGATGGATGTGGTTATCGCAGATATTCCCCCTAAGTATGGCTTGCTGTTATCTAGGTCATGGGGAGCCAAGTTGGGGGGTTCTCTTCAGTTGGACATGACGTATGCCACAATATCGGTGTTCGATGGTCAGTTCACTTGGATGTACAGAGAAAGAAGATTAGCATATACAGTGAGTGACCCTCAAAACCCTAACAATTTCCCTATCTACATCGCAGACCAAGATCTAGGAAATTGCATCTTGTCTTTTGATGATGGTCTAAATGGTTGTCTAGAGGAAATCGATATGGAGCGAGAGGAGTCAAGTCACATGAAAGAAGATCTGTGTAATACTGGTGTCTGGAAAATGTATTTTGATGGTGCTCTATCTTCTAAGGGAGCAGGTGCTGGAGTGCTTTTAGTGGCTCCCGAAGGTAAATTCATTGTTCCTTTCTCCTACCGACTACAGTGGGACATAGATTACACTAACAACGTATGCGAATATGAAGCATTGATCTTAGGATTAGAGGCTGCCAAGAAGCTAAATATAAGTAACTTGGAGGTATATGGTGATGCCAAGTTAATAGTCAAACAAATAAACCGACAGTACCTAGCCAAGCATCCTAGACTAAGAACATACAGAAATTGTGCTTGGGATCTCATGGAAAACTTTTTCTCATCCGTAAATGTCCATTTTATCCCTCACACAGAAAATCTACATGTTGATGCATTGGCAAAGGCAGCTTCAACCTTCTCTCCTCCCACGACCTTCAAACTGAAGTATCACATTGAAATCAGATACAAACCCTCTATACCAGACAATATCCGACACTGGCAGGTCTTTGAAGATGACGAACAAATTAAGAAATTTCTTGTAGCAGTGGGTGAATTCTCTAAAACTCATGCAGACCAAGAGAATCAAAATGACCCGATGTGGATCATGCAAGAGGGGGAAGATCCTGAAACCTTCCGAGAAAAAATTTTGGATCATCATATGCTGGTCCTTAAAAGCAACCAGATTCCTAAAGGCTTGATTCCTTTAGAAAGACTTTTTTATCAGAACGACGTACCTGTGAAATCCACTTTGCAGCCCCAACCAAAAGAAGTGGAGGACTGCGATATAGGAACTGAAAAAGAATCCAGGGTGATAAAAATATCCAAGTTCCTCCCTCCCGAAGTAAAAGATAAGTACAAAGACCTACTCAGACAGTACAAAGATGTTTTCGCCTGGTCTTATGATGAGCTAAGAACGTAAAACACTTCCATAATTGATCACAAGATACCCTTGAAGCCTGGGGTCAAACCGTTTAGGCAAAAGCTTAGACAGATTAACCCCAATTGTTTACCTGTGATCGAAAAAGAAGTTAAGAAATTTTTAGACACGAAAATAATCGTGCCTCTGAGATACTTGGACTAGGTAGCAAACCTGGTCCCGGTCAGGAAAAAGAGCGGGGAAATCAGACTGTGTGTGGATTTCCGAAACTTAAATAAGTCGTCTCTCAAGGACAATTATCCGCTGCCCAAAATGGACCATGTGCTAGAAAAAGTAGTTTGAGCAAACTGAATGTCTATGATAGATGGGTTCTCTGGTTATAATCAAATCGCCATGAATGAACAAGATAGGGAAAAAACTTCTTTCACCACACCATGGGGTACATTCATGTATGACAAAATGCCTTTTGGTTTGATGAATGTAAAGGCTACATTCCAGCGCACTATAGACATTGCTTTCATAGGAGAAAGGGACAAGTTTGTAGTCATTTACCTCGACAATTTGACGGTTTTCTCTAAAACCGATGAAGAACACTTGATCCATCTTAAACAGACTTTCGAAAAATGCCGCAGGTTTGGTCTATCTTTGAACCCAAAGAAATCACATTTCGCTATGCGGGAAGGTAAGCTTTTGGGCCATATCGTATCTAGGGATGGAATCAGGATTGATCCTAAGAGGATTGAAGCAATAGATACTATAAATATTCTTAGAAATATAAAAGAGATTCAATCTTTCTTAGGTAGAATAAATTTTTTACGAAGGTTTATCCCCAATTTCACTGAGATTGTCAAATTGATCACAGGGATGTTGAAGAAGGACAGCAGAGTAAATTGGACAACCGAGGCCAAAGCATCGTTCGCGCATATTAAGAAAGTCATAAGCGAGGCACCCGTGTTTGCAAGTCCAGACTATCTGAAAGATTTTCTTATTTTCTCATTTACCTCTGAACATACTATCGCCACGATGCTCCTACAGAAAAATGAAGAAGGATTCGAACAACCGATCGCATTTTTTAGCAAGAGCCTTAGAGATGCAGAACTGAAGTATGACATAATAGAAAAACAAGCGTACGCAATGGTAAAAGCATTAAATGCATTCAGAACCTATGTGCTACATTCAAATATAATCATGTACGTGCCTACCAGTTCTGTGAAAGATATATTGGTACAGCCAGACAGTGATGGAAAAAGAGGGCGATGGCTTGCTAAAATCCAAGAATTCGATCTAGAAGTTAAACCGACCAAAATGATAAAAGGGCAAGTGATCTGAAAATAGAAGGCTGACTTGTTATACTATGCAAGCACCCCTACTTCATTAAAATAAACTTTACAGGACCTTGCTTCATGTGTATAAAAATGCAATATAAACTTATGTGTTAAGTTTTATTCTTCTTCCTTTAAATGCTTATGTGTTAGCAAATGTTCTTGTAGATGGTT
>JASDQU011508469.1:11650-22639 GCA_032191745.1 Picea mariana
TTAAATAGATATCATGGACCAATTTGGTTTTATGTCACATATCAATGTAGTCATTAAGATCGAAGAGAATATGAGTCGTTGGATTACTCTATGTCAGGAACATATCGTGGCCATCATCTTACTTAACTACAAATGCATACTAAAGAAACACACTAAGAAACACACTTTTACCTAATGGCATATTAGACCAAGTTGATCCTAACTAAATCCTAAGTGTCTAGATATCCTAAATCCCACCTTAAGAACAAATTGGGATAGGATTGAAGGATTTACAAAGGTGAAACAATAGGAGAAGGAAGGAATCATTAGAACCTATCCCCCCTTAATGAAAAACTCATGAACTCCTAACATAGATCGAAGTTTGGAAAGCTTTGCTTCTTTAAGAGACTTTGTGAATTGTTTTTCAAATTGATCTTCTGTAGGGCATAAGAGAACTTCGGTAACTCCATCATGAATGAGTTTTCCAATGAAGTGCATGTGTAGCTCGATGTATTTTCTACACTGATGTTGAACTAGATTTTTGGTGAGCTTGATGGCACTCCGATTGTTGCACCAGAGGGTTGTCGTATGTTGGTTCTTGAATCCAAACTCTAAAAGGATCTGTTGAAGACACAAGGATTCTTTACTTACATTAATTTTTGCTTGGTACTCTACTTCTGCTAAAAAAAGAGAAATAACATGTTGATTCTTATAGGCCCAAGTGACAGGTCCTGAACCAAGGCTGAAAACATAAACTACAATAGAATTTCGATCATCAAGTTCGTCGAACCAATCTGAATAAGTGAAATGGACCGATAAAGGAGACCCCCCTGAGCTACAATGTATCCCGAACTAAACTGTACCTCAGACATTTTGAAGTATTCTCTTAGCATCTTTCTGATGGATTTCATGGGGTGATTGTATATAAATAGAAATACTACCAACAACAAAGGAAATATTAGGAAGGGTATTAGTAAAATATAAGAGGATACCAACTAACTAACGGTACAAGGTGGTATCAACTTTAGAAGAAGTACAAGTGGAAACAAGTTTAACTCCAGAATGGAAGGGAGAAGGTTTTGGTTTATAATCATCAACATGAAAGTTGTGAAGAAGGTAAAAAGAATAATTAGACTAGGAAAGAAAGATTCCTTCCTTGATTTGTAATACTTGGAGGTGAAGGAAATAGTGCAAATATCCTAAGTCGGTCATTTCAAATTTCTTCTTAAGGGTGGTTTTCACATGGTTTAAAATTTTAGGGTTACTCTCATCATATGAAGAAGAAGAAACCAAAATAGGAATAAAATATAACACAAATGAAAAAGATGGATCTCGAGTTGAAGAAGGAACAAATGTTGAATTAGGCTCGTGGGCCAATATATTTTCATTAAAGTTAAAATCTCTTCTAATAATAATTTCATTGGAATGCAGTTGAATAAGTCTATAACCTTTAACATCTTCAGAATATCCAACAAAAATACACTTATCACTTTTAGGTTGTAAAGATTTCCTTTTCTCATCAAGAATACAATCCCATGCTACATTGTCAAATACACAGAAGTGGCTTACATCAGGATTTTTTTTATTCCATGCTTATTTTGGTGTTATATTTTTTAGAGCCTTTGTGGGAGTGTGATTCACTATGAAATTTACACAATTGATGGTTTCCTCCCAATAGTGAAGACTTAATCCCTCAGATTGAATCATACAATTATCCATTTCTTTTACTGTTTGATTCTTTCTCTCAAAAATGCCATTTTGTTGTGGTGTATATGGAACAATATGTTGCATTTGAATGTCCTATGCAGTAAAATAAATTTTAGATTTATTTTTCACATATTCACCTCTATTATATATTCTTAATCTTTGAATTTCATGTCCATATTTCTTTTCTACAAGGGCCTTGTAGGTAAAAAATAAAATAAAAAACTTCACTCTTAAGTTTTAATAAGTAAACCCAACTGTGTTTGGAGAAATCATTAATGGAATTTAAGAAATACTTGCACCCAGAGAAAGAAGGATAAGAAATCGGATCACAAAAATCACTATGAATAAGATTCAAAGGGGCCAAGGCATGCCAAGAGGCATGGTTGTCAAAATTATCCCGATGATGTTTATTGAGAACAAAACTGACAAAAACACCATCTTTGCAAGAAATGAGAGGAAGACAAGTCACAATCTGTTGATTACATAGTTTTTGCAATGAGCGGTAGTCTAGATGACGAAACCGCTCATGCCATAGTTTTCTCAAGTCATTGCTATCAGAAACAAAAACTGATGGAAATTATAATGAACCAAAGTTTTCAAACTTGTACAACTTCATAATATCATCAATAATTCGAGTTGCAAGGACATGCTTAGGATATTTTAATCCTTAATTACAACATGGTTAGGTTAAAACTCTATGGTATTACCTTCACCTGAATGAGTGATCTGATATATTGATAGAAGGTTTCATGAAATACTTGGAACACGTAATACATCATTTAAATGATCATTATCTACATGAATTTTTCTAGACACTAAAACACTAAGAGATCTATCATCACCAAAAAATATTTTTTTGGTGTTACATTCATTTAGAGAAGAAAATATTGATTTATCCTTAGCCATATGATAAGATTCTCTAGAATCAATAAGCCACTGATAAGAAGAAGAAGAAGAAGAAGAATTAATATTGATTTTGTACTTATCAATTTTTTCTTCTAAAGCTTCCATCCTCTTAAAACATTTGGACTCCACATGTCCATATTTCCCTCAAAAGTTGCAATGTCTGTCATTATTCTTATTTTTAGATTTTTTTCTTTTGTCACCATTAGGAGTAGAAGCTGGTTGAGAGGGTTTAAGACCCTTGTTTTACTTATTGTTGCGGTGAGGGTGTTCCTTCTTGGGATTCTTGGATTTATCTTTTAATTGGGCCATTAAGTCTCTTTTGGAGGTATCTGCGGTGTTAATCACTCCAAGTTTCACATGTATTTCTCTCTAATCAAAGAATTACAAAAGACTCAATAGTGGGATCTTATAGGCACTCTCTAGCTCATATCTAGTGGCATAAAAGGTAGATACAAAGACATAAGATGCATTGCAAAGATTATAAATAATAATATAGATGCATCGGTCTTCCTTCAGATCTATTTTTATTTCTACACATAAAATTATAAGTGTTTTAAACTTAGATAAATAATATTCAATGAAAGAAAAAACATTAGGAATTGGAGTCGTTAACTGATTTTTTATCTGTTGAGCTCGAGTAATATTTTGTTGACCAAACAAAACTTCAAGCATAGTCCAAGCTATATCAGGAGCATCAATTCCTTGAAGGTGAAAGATTAAATCAAGAGAGATGGACATTCTAATTAGTGCACATGCTTTGATACTCTTATTAGCCCATTTTTATTTCTTTTCATCATCAGTGCATTCTAGTTCTTTCCCAAAGGTAATTTAGTATAATACCTTACTTCTTAATACATATTTCATATGAGATTTCCATGAGAAGCATTTGGTACTGGTAAGAAAAATATCACTGGGAGATGCCATCTTAAAATATGCATAAAAAGATGAAATTGATGGTCTAGATGGAAATATCTAAAAAAAACAGATCGTTTAAAAACACGACATTGAAAACATACTTCAGATGTGAAAGTTATTCCCTTTAGAAAAAAGACATAAATGATAACCAAAGTGCCACATGACAAGTAGAAGTTGGTCCATGTGGTGATTCTCCTTCTTATCTAAATTTACCTATAATTCCACTTCTAAATAAGTTAATTTATGAAGTGACACACTTTTATAGTATAAACAAGAATCACTTTTACAATGAATTTACTTTGTAAATGAAATTTGCATGCAAAAAAATTAACTTAAAATAAAATATTAAAGTTATTTAATAGTGATTCACTTTTATACTTAAGTGAAATGCACTTTAAAATAAATGCATGAACTTTTCAAAAAGTAAAGTAACAAAAAAGAGACTTGAAATCAAAACCTCTTACTAAGTAAAACAACTTTCAACCAAGTGAACTCGTGCAAAACACATTATAGTCTTAAGGAGGATTGGGGGTGTCATTATTAAGGAAGATGGTCTAGGAGTGCGTGCTCTATGAAAACTTATTTTCATGCATTCACACACACACAAAAAAAATGTTTCTCGACAACAAGGATTAGATCTCGGTTATCTTACCAAGAAAATGTTAAATTTCCCTCTATTTCAGATTTATAGAGATCACATAGAGCACGTGACAAAGCGCATGAACAGATATGAAAACCCTTTCCACTATGTTTCTAATTTTCCGAGATCACACAAAGAGCAGTGAAAATAACACATGTAGATTGAAAAGAGTAGCTACTTAGAAATAAAAAATAGAAAACCAAAATTAAATAGAAATATTATCTCTGTAAAAAATTTAAAAGGGTGTATTCAGGATTTATACCTCTGGATCTAACTAAAATGGTTGTATATTCGACAGATGGAAACCTTTTCGAGTTAAAAAAACGCTTTCCTAATTGAAACAAGTTCTCTGGATGTGATGGAATAATCCTCTCATCCTAGAAATGTACAAAAATGGCAGGAACTAGAGATGTGGCAACAAGGCTTCACGATATCGATCCATAATGGGAGCTAGTCTTCAAATGTGCTTCAATACAATTTTTGACAACACAAGAATTCCAATAGAGGACGAACACCTTTAGTAACAACTCACACAACTAGATCAAATATCAAAACACCTATGTTTTTTACATGGTAAAACCCCTATGGGGAAACATCTAGGGCCCCAAACAACATGACCACTTGGATAAATTTATTAATGAAAAATAAAATATTAAAGAGTTATTTACAATATTTTCTCACAATCGATCATCTACGAATGACCCTCCATGCTCTTTAAATAGAGATCATGGACCAATTTGGTGTTAATCCACATATCCATGTAGCCGTTAAGATCAAGGAGAATATGTCAAGTCGTCGAATGACTCTATGTTACCTAACTACAAATGCATACTAATACATACTAAATAAACACACTAAGAAACACAATTTTACCTAACGACACATTAGACCAAGTTGACTTAACTTACTCCTAAGTGTCTAAATATACTAACAATATTTCCTATGGGAACAATGTCCTCTCTATCTCTCACCTCTTCGACAATAGTGGAAAACACTCAATTTTATGAAAATTTGGGTTCTCTCCTTTCATTCAATCTCTCACAAGTTCCAACTCCCATCACTAGATTCTCATCTCAAGCATAATTATCTTTGGATTCTAGTATGTTTATTCAAATGTAGGTAAGGCTTATCATGCAAAAAAGCATATGGTGTCACTTGGGGAAATCTAAGTTTCTATCATTTCAATTTTGAAATGAATCATTCCATGGCATGTTTTCTAGATCATAGATCCAATGAAGAAAAATTGTCATTGTTCTTTGAGTGTAAAGTTAGAGAAGTTTCATGAAGAACTTGTGAGGTGTAAACATACAATAGCGATTTCCCACTCCATGGCCACCCATGCAAGCCTCATGGATCATGAAAATAAGGCCACCTTGACTTCTTTGACCTCTAAAAGATAAATGAATGCTCCTATGGATATGCATGATATTCACATGTAGATTCAATACCCACGTAAAATGGAAATGAAGCCATGGACACAACAATGTTTTTTTAAGAGAAATTTCGTCAATTTGGCTAAATTTAATTCTTTTGAAGAAATTTAGGCTAGAAGTTTTCATATCTTCATTAACGTTTAAAACTTTATAACCTAATTTATGATTATAATTGTGCATACATTTATATTTTCATCTAATTATAAATATTTTCCATGAACTCATAATAGTTTTTTGTTTAAATTTTCATGGAATCGATGATTATGAATCCCAATTTTTCGGTATATTCACTACATATGGATGATTGGTTAATAGAAACTACTCTTGGGAAAACCATGAATTTTCAATTGAAGTGATCTACAAATTTATGTACGAAAATAAAATGTTTTTGATACTTTATTTTTATTATTTTTTCCACTTCTTTCAACATGTAAGGAGTACATCATGTCATATATTAGTATGTAGAATTTTTTCCATGTATTTATAACGATATTTTCCATTGTCATTTCTTTTTGTTTTAAGTTCCCTCTAATTGATAGGAAAGTTTGTTTTTTCTCTAAAGATTCTACTATGAGATTTTTCTTTTGTTAATTATTTTCAATAATGCACATGTAACACTAATGGAATGGTGTTGTTGCAGAATTTTAAAGGTAATAATAAGAAATCAATTGGTTGTGACCTAAGATAAATGATGCAAGTGTTTTGCAAATATGGTTTGATTTCCAAATTATTTGATAGGTTATGACTTATGTGGTTTGAAAAAAAAAACATTGGGCCAAAACATGCACTTTTTATGCCAAAACATTTGAGTTAGATACCTCTCCAAAATCTCTCAATTATAATATCACATGCCTCTCCTACTTTGTTAATTTTATAGTTGAAATGATGCCACCTCCAACCCATCCACACTTAGAACATAATGGAGAAGTAAATGAACTTACAGGTTCAAGTTCATCTTCATCTGATCTATGCATAGAGTATGTGATGGCCTATGATTTTCTTTTATCATGCTATTTCTATGTTTTGTCCACATAGTTTTCTAATGGGTTCTTTCATCTTCATGTAATTTTTAGATAGATCATCCGATGGATTATGATTTTATTTTTTCATGTTCACTCTATGTTTTTTCCATATATTCTCTTAAGTGATTTTGTAAATAAGTATAATTCCCAAATAATAGAAAGAAAAACTTGGGTCCTATTAGGTTAATATAGGTTTATTTAACTCCTAAATATGATAATGGAAGAAATAATATTATACATTTTTTGTACTATATTTATGTATATATAATGTTTTATCCTTTTTACTAATGACGATGATTATGGTGATGATAGTTTACATCCATTGAGACTATATTTGGTCTATAAAACATTAAGAAAGGTAAGGAATTACTTGGATTTTTTATAATTTTATTTCAGTGATCGAAAAGCATTAAGAGAAGTGTTTGAACATCACCATAGTTTTGATGACTTAAAATGTTAATGATATCCCTCCATATTGTCTATAATAAGGCTCATCAATAACACTTTTTGAATCCCTTTATTCCTATGAATCTCATCTTTTTTATCATGCTTAATATAAAATTATGGTTTCATGCAATTTCTTAGTGAGTAGATTGATATTTTTAATGAAATGAGTTTCATACTTATATTTATGATTGATTTCACGATAAATATGTGTATGTGATACTAACTCCAAGTAGGTTGAGAAACACATGAGGAATTCCACTCCATGTTCACTTGAGAAAAAATCAGGATCTTGTCCCCTCAGATTATTTTAGAAGATGAAAAAGCATTGAAGACACATTATAAAACACATCCATGTGAAATACTGATCAAGGATACAAAATCTATCAATAAGATTGGTTCCTAGAATCAAGAATCCTAATCCTAGGAATTTAGGGGATCAAAACCTCCCCTCAAGTTGTGATTGGGGAGGAAAAATGATGGAAGGTTCTAATATTAGAAGAAATAAGGGATTAGCCTTGAGTTAGTTAGTTAGTTTCAAATTTTGTAATTCTTGTAATCATTCACGAACTACTAGGAAATTGAAGCTTTCCATTGTTATAAATATGTTTTGATGATTTGATAATAAAGTTCCATTTTCTATTTAACTATAATTATTTTTTCAAGGTTCCTTTTGTTACTTTGGGTAGGGCGTACCCAAGGTGGCTCGAGGACCCTTTTTCATCTTTTCTTTTATGCTTATCAGTTTCAAGTTTAGCTCTTTTTGTGATGCAACAAGAAAGTATATGATTAATGCATTTTTCGTTTGTTTCTTGTAGATAGATGGAATTCATATAGATGTTGTTATAATATCTCCCTTCTATCATAATAACTTCATTCTAGCATCAGTAGTCATATTTCATGAATAAGGATGTCATCTTGCATCAACTGTAGAAAGGCTAAAGGACTATGTGCATTCCATGTAGAGTTTCCTGCATATATGTAAATTTTTAGTTAGAACAACACAATTTACTACAACATTTATTTCTATTTCACTTTGTGATCCAGATGGACATTGGTGGCCACCCACCTATTCCACTGGCTCAAAGGACAATTTTCCATTTTGGCAATTTTTCTACACTTTTTCAGGTCCTGAACTTCTGGGGCCATTTTGAGGCCTTAAAAAACATTTTTTAGGCACGAAAATTCCTAGATAACTATCAAAGGTAGTCTGAGACAAACAAAATGTGTACTCCTGATGCAAGAGCATCGCCAACATCAAGCGAGCCAGCGCGGAAGCATAGGACAGCTGGAAAGCATCCAGCACAAATTTTTGAATTTCCTTGAAGTTGATGCGCCAAACATAAATATGATAATTAAATGAAAGCGCACTTGTATAATGTAATGGACCTTGAGCATATTTCTCTTGTCCTTAGTAGATAGGAGGCATTTATGAAAATTAAATGTAAAGTAGATAGAATTAAATTCTAGATTAGACAGTTTTAGAGTGCAAGAGAGAAACAAGATATAGACACCCTCATTGTGTATTGTAACATTTAGTGTATCAAAAGATTGAAGAGCATAGGAGAGAAGCAGAGAGTTGTATAAGAACACCCATGTATAGATATTTGGATTAATAGAAAGAGGTTGATTCAAATTCATGGTTTTGTGTTATTCTCTGTGTATTGATGCTGAATGATATGCTCATGAATGTTTGCTTCCTATTCTACATTTGCTTTATATGCTGTGTATATGATTTCAAGGTTTGAGTTTGAAGTCTGAAAGGAAGAAGGAATGCATTTCAATTGTTTCTCTATCTGAGTAAGAATTTCCTGCAAGGAGTGCAATTGAAGTGTCCGTAAGGAGTGTGTCGACAAGAATTCAGGGTTGTGTCTCTGAAGCTCAGATAGTTTTACTTTCGTTCTCATTTCCCCAGAAGTGCAGTTGGGTACAGGAGCCGTGAAAGGAGTGCACAGGCCGAGTAAATGTCTCAGGGTTGCGAACCTGAGTGAAGCGTTTTGAAGGATTGTTGTTGCAGGTGTGCGCAGGGTTGAAGGAAATTCAACACTTGGAAGTGTCTGAAGGTTTCCGCAAGGAGTGGGCACAAGAGTCTTTCCTAAGACTCAGAGTTATAAGAACGCTCAGGAAGGATAAGGTCTTTGAGATTGGTGAAGGATAGCGCAGGGAAGCTGCGACTGGAAGTTTGTAAGAAGTGTCACAAGTTTGCACGCAGGTGGACGAATTCCGTGGAGGAACACTTGGTCATTAGCAGAAAATCACCGAGGAGGAACAGACGGTTGGTATTCTTCGAGGAGGATTCGCGACATTCCATGAGTCGTTAGATCTCGTGGAGAAGAAGGAGAGATACAACGAGTATTCCCAAAGGGTTCAAATCTCAGGAGGGACAAAACCATAGATCTGAGTCATAAGGACCGTAGGATCTACACGTGGAATCTCATATCAGAGTTTCGTGGGTGGAAGTCCCGTGAACATAGCAACAGGAATCGCGAAATCGTGAGATGCGATATCCCGACGACTAAGAGAATAGTGTGGGGCCACAAGAGTCGGTGAGGTGGACAGGTGGTACACTATTTTGGGGTTTCACAGTGAGAAGTCCTGAAACATTTGCATCAGGATTCGCGATATGGCGAAGTCTGAAATCCCGACGAGGTGACAGGGTGTGGAAAAGCCAACTCACGCATGTGTCGGAAAATTGGCATATCGGGATTCGGGAGTTGGGAATACCAGTCGTTCAACATCGCGAGTGCTGAAATTGCGATAGGGAAAGTCCCGAAAGGATAAAGGAAGGGTCAGCGTTGACTGTTGTCAGGTTTCGGGGATTCGTGAAACCAACGCTCGACCACTGACCTCGCGAAGTCGCGAAGTCTGATCTCATGAGGATTGATGTGGGTGCAGATTTCCCAATAGGAA
Source organism: Picea mariana (assembly GCA_032191745.1). Taxonomy (NCBI): domain Eukaryota; kingdom Viridiplantae; phylum Streptophyta; class Pinopsida; order Pinales; family Pinaceae; genus Picea; species Picea mariana. The sequence goes on from JASDQU011508469.1 coordinate 21,607, forward strand.
AATAGAAGAGCGTTAGAGATCTTCGGGCCGTGAGGAAAGGAAATATCCTGAGTTGATGTGGACTTCCGACCTACGGGCCAAGGAGTTGAGGGCATCGGCGTCAAGTGGTTTGAGCACAGAAAGATTCTTTGCTTTCTGTAGCAGAGAAGAAAGAGAATTCACCATGCCGCCTAGGAGAAGGGACAGGCAATCACCCGATCCAGAGGATAGGGAAATGCTGAGAAGAAGAGGAAGGCAGATGACAGATCTAGTTATGGAGAGAGAGATGCGTGATCTACGAGCTAGAGTCGAAGACATGGAGACAGCCCAAAGATGCACAGTCAGTGTGGGGGATCTGAGTGATTCCGAAAGCGAGGTTGAGGTTGAATGTGAAGAAGAAGTTGCAACTAAAGATGCATCAAACGAGCGTTTGATCAGAGCTATTGCAAGAATGGGTGCAAGAGCAAAGATGGACATTCCAGTTTATGAGGGAAACTTGGATGCAGAGGAGCTTCTGGACTGGATTAGAGCTCTAGACACATACTTCGACTATGAATATGTTGAAGAGGACAAGAAAGTCAAGCATGCTGTCACTAGATTGAAGGGACATGCAACATTGTGGTGGGATGAACTACAAGCTGGCAGATGCTGCAAGGGCAAGTAGAAGATCAAAATCTAGGACAAAATGATCACGAAGATGAAGGTGAAATTCATCCCCAGGGATTATCAAATTACTCTGTTCAGGAGGATGCAAAACCTGAGACAGAAGTTGATGACAGTGAAAGAATACACTGAGGAATTCTACAAACTAAACATCAGGGTAGGTCATCGGGAGAGTGATGATGAAAAAGTTACCAGATATATGAATGGAATGAGATATGATATCTAGGACAAGATGAGCATGGTAAACGTCCGAACAATGGAAGATGCTTATCAGATGGCTCTGAAAGCGGAAGAAAAGCTGAGCCGAAAGCAGAGTCAGAGAGGCCGAGGCAGAAGTCAGCCCAGAGGAAAGTTAGTTGCCCAAGATAAGTATCAGAAGCCCAAGGAGGAA
>JASDQU011508471.1:0-22553 GCA_032191745.1 Picea mariana
GATGAGGCAACAATCCTCAACAGATATCAATCTGTACCATAAACAAGTGCATCAACCATGCACCAACCTGTGCCAAACAACCTGTAATCAACTTGTACCATAAAAAAGTGCATCCAACCATGTACCAAGTATATACCAATCATGTGTCAACTACTCATCAATATGTACCAACATCATCAACTATACATCTCATGTATGTGCCAACTCATAATTTTTTTGTCTCAACCATGACTAGTTTTGGATTAGTCAACAACCCTAACTTGAAATAATAATAACTTTGTAAATGTAATGAATAAGATATAAAACTGATACAAAATGTTCTTCATTTTGTTTTATGCAATTCCTTCAGGTTTCACTACTTGGAACATCTCAGAAAAGGAGTTATAGAAAAAATGGCATACCTTGTTGAATTATGGATTATTCTAGGGAGCGAATATTTAGAAAAAAATTGGATATATTTCCTCAATGGAATATCAATCTCACTATCTAAATCATTACAGAAAAAAGTTATTTCGAAAATGGTGAGATGACCTGTAAATAACATACCTTAGAAAACATCATGAAAAACATTTATCCTCCCTTGAATTCCAAACCTCTTTTCTTCACCTTCCCTCTGAAATTTGGCTTAGATATCCTTTGATTACCTCAGTCACCTATACATATTCAATATTCTCAAGTGTTCCACACCAAAAATTCTCAAGAATCTCTCCATCAATACTCCAAAAGATATTCTCACAAGAAGCTCTACATTGATCCACAAAAAAGATGATCTACAAAATACCATTGCTATATTATTTATAATTTCATCCTCTAGGTCACTTAACCCATTTCTAGGTCACCTAACCTATTTTCCTTATTTTAGGGTTAACCACTTTCCATAAATAGAAATCTCTCCAATACTTTATCATTTAAATATTCCTTCTTGATTTTGTCACATTACTTTATCATTTCTTGATTTTGTCACTTCTCTTTATTATCTAAATAATCCACCTTGACTTTGTCACTTTACTTTATCATTTAAATAATGATTTCTTCTTTTAGGTCACTTTGACTTATTTGATCTTGGGGGCTTCAATCCTTCATGTGGGGGTCCTTCATCTTTGTAAGGCCATAAATCTCAAACCATGAGGAGTTATGTGACATTCCAAATACCACCGAAAATGGAATGACCAACACTATCCATCTAGGATAGTTTCTCCAATAATTTCCTTGATCTTCATCTCATTATTCCACATACAAGCATGGGTCATCCAACCATTCTTCTAGGATAACTCAATCCACAAAGCGTATTCCTGTGAGGGTTTTCACCATAAGGGGACCACTTTGGAGTTCATCCATATGTGCACTTTATCAATCATGATAAGACAATAATGAGTCATCTATATATTTTTCCAACAATGCATCATATACTAATGAAACCACATCGATTCATCTTCATCATGTATCAATGACAACTCATTGATCCATCTTCATCATATCAATGACAACTCATTGATCCATCTTCATCTATGCTTTCTCATCAAGGATAATACATATTACATTACATCAATCATCAATGAATCAATCCTTTGACATCAATAAATCACTTGACATCAATTAATGACATCAATTAATCAAATCATTAGCATCAATGACAACATGATCAAACATCCTTAACATGGGGGACGACCTTGAGAAGTGAAAAAGTAATATTTTCCCTATCGAAAAAATTGTGTACCGAAAAATACCCTTCAAGTAGATTCAACCATTTATCTATAGCATCCACATCCCTCAATCCTTGAAATAATGGAATACAAAAATTTATCTGTACCTGTAATATACTAGATATAAAAGGTATGCATAACAGAAATAAAATGCTAGAAATGGAAGAATAGCAACAATATAACCAGAACAATCACCACAATAACATAAAAATCATATAAGAATAACAACATAAATAACACCTTGATTCTGAGAGGAATGTTTAGGGTCCTCTTCGAGGGGGAAACCTCCAGTTGAGCAGAGATCTATTACAATAATATCCAAGCTATGGTTCTCATACCCTCGACTCCTATTTATACTAAATATTTCTATCAAAAGAAGCATCTAGAGGAAGATCCTTATAGAAGAAGATTCTATTAGGTCTTCTTACATTCGAATTATTCTATTTTATTGCAAGGTGTTGTTAATATTGACCTTTATTACATATGAATATATTGTTCTACCTATGTGTAGGTTAGGACCCTAACATGTCCTCCCCCTTAAAAACAGCCTTGTCCTCAAGTCTTGAGATGTGGAAATTGTTGCAGAATGGTAGTTGGTTCCCAAGTGGCATATGTTGGAGTTATATCTTTCCAATTGACTAGCACTTCCTTAATGGTTCTATGATGTAGGCGACGCTCACTCTGGTCCAAAACTTCTTTTGGTTGTATCCAAATGGATCCTTCTTTGTCTAACTCGGGAAGGTTGGTTTGCGTTTTGCACTTAGTTCCAATCATCTTATTTAAGCATGAAACATGAAAAATCGGATGTAGCTTCGAATGATTGGGAAAATATAACTGATATTCCACCTATCCCACATGCTTCAAAATGATATAAGGACCATAAAATTTGGGTTCTAGCTTCTGACAATGGTCGGCCTTGAGGGAATTTTGCTTCTAAGGTTTCAGTCGAAGAAACACCTAATCCCCTTCTTCAAATTGACATTCAAAGAGACCTTGATATGCTTGTTGCTTCATGTGATTCTGTTCCATGATCAAATTCTCTTTGAGGGTACAAAGAATAGTCTCTCGAACTGTAAGCATTTGGTCAATCGCCTGGACCTTCGAGACACTAGGTAAGTATGAGAGAACTGAAGGTGGCTATTTTCCATATACCACCTCAAAAGGAGTCATTCATGTAGGTGTATGGTATGAAGTGTTGTACCACCATTCAACTAGGGGTAACCATTGAGCCCACTGATTTTTCTTTTCCAAGGAAAAACACCTCAAATATGTTTCCAAACACTTGTTGAAAAATTTGGTTTGATCATCTGTCTGGGGATGATAAGCTGTGATGAGATGCAATTGAGTTCCTTGTAGCTCGAAAAAATCTTGCCAAAAATTGTTGGTGAAAGTTGGGTCACGATCAAAAACAATATAATGCAACATGCCATGAATCTTGAAGACCCGATCCATGAAAATTTGAGCCACCGTGGATGTTGTAAATGGGTGTTGAAGAGCACAAAAATGAGAATACTTAGAAAGGCGATAAAAAACCACCATGATGACTGATTTATTTCCCTATTTGGGTAAGCCTGTAATAAAATCCATAGAAATATCCCTTCAAATAGCATGTGGAAATGGAAGCGGTTGGAGTGTGTCCAGAGATTTGACTGTTTTTCCCTTGTTGTGTTGACACACATCACATTCAACGACAAAATTGTGAATGTATTGTTTCATAACATCCCCAAAAAAAGAGCGTTTGACCCTATCATAGGTTTTGGTGAACCCAGAGTGCCTAGTTGTGGGTGTAGCATGAAGCTCAGAAAGCACCGTGGATTTAAGTTTTTCTTGTTTACTTAAATACAAATGAACTTTGTATCAAGTCTCATCATGGACCCAAGAGTACCCTGGGGAATTTGGAGCATTGGACTACAACTGTTGGATCAGATGCGAACTTTTGGGATCATGTAGCCATTCCTAGAGAAGAACTTAGAGCCAATCTGGTACAATGAAGGAAAGAGAAAAAATGGATCCTTCATCTCCATATTTTCAAGAAAGTGCATCTGCAACCACATTGTCTTTTCCTTTCTTGTAAATGATCTCATAATCATATCCAAAGAGCTTAGTCACCCATTTTTTTTTCTCTGGGGAGAAAATGCATTGTTCCATAAAATACTTGAGGCTTTGATGGTCTTTCTTAATTTGGAAGTGTTTCCCTAATATATAAGGGCACCATAGATCAACTGCATGAAGAATATCCAACATTTCATTTTCGTACATTGATTTGCATGGATTTCTTTCAGATAGTTGCTTGCTGGTAAAGGCGAAAGGTCGACACTCTTGCATAAGAAAAACACCAATTCCTTTCCCTCAAGCATCACATTCCAAGACAAAGGTCTTTGTGAAATCAGGAAGGGCTAGGACTAGAGTGGTGCACATAGCCATCTTCAAGGTTTGAAAATCTTGAGCAGTTGTTGTAGTCCAAGTGAAAGAGTTATTTTTTAGGAGTGCAGTGAGAGGGGCTACAATTTTTCCATAATTCTTAAGAAACTTGCGATAATAACCTGTTAAGCCAATAAATCCACGCAAGCTTTTCAGAGTCTTTGTGTGAGGCTAGTCTTGCATAGCTTCAATCTTTTTAGGATCCACACTGATTCCATCCTTTCCAACCAGATGACCCAAGTACTCAACTTCTACGGCGGCAAAAGAACATTTAGACTGTATCAGGAAAAGTTGGTGCTGAGAGAGTAGATGGAGAACTTGATCTACATGAGAAAGATGGTATGTCTAGGTTTTTCTATAGATGAGGATATCATCAAGGAAAACTAATACAAAATGACAGAGAAAACCATGGAAGACATGATTCATGAGACTTTGGAAGGTGGAGGGGGCATTACACAAGCCAAAGGGCATGACCAAAAACTCATAGTGGCCCTCATNCTGGTGGTAGCCATAACGAAGATAAAGTTTAGTAAATAACTGGGTGCCACTCAATTCATCCAAGAGGTCATCAATGAAAGGAATGGGAAATTTGTCTTTGATGGTAAGTTTGTTGAGGGCACGGAAGTCAGGACACATTCACCAAGGAAATTATTTCTTCGGGATCATGACCACTGGGGAAGAGTAGGGGCTCATACTAGGGAAAATAGCGCCTGCATTAAGGAGTTCCTGGACCATTTTCTCAATTTCATTTTGTGGGGAAAAAAGGTGATGATAGGGACGTATATTGGGAGGAAGGCTTAATGGTACAAGGGGAATGGAATGAGAATGAACACCAAGGGAAGGAGGGAGTCCCGGGGGAGTGGAAAAGACCACTTGGTGTTTATAAAGGATGGACTGGCGGTCTTGCGGCACCGAGGGTGTCTATGTTGCTTGTATGGCATGTATTTGGAAAATAACACCAGAATGACCTTTTTTGAGTAGATTTTCCATGCGATGGAACTAATGATCTTAGGTGAACTGATGGTGATGTCTTGGAACTTATATTGGTGGTCGTCCTGGTCGAATTGCATGGTTAATTCATTAAAATCCATGAGAATGGTACCCAAACTCCTTATCCAATCTACACCCAACACAATGTCACAACCGCCCATGTCAATAACAAACATATGGTATTTCAGGTGGTAGTCACCAATTTGGAGACGCACATTTTCACAACACCCTCCACATTTCATGGAGCCACCATTGGCAATCATGATTTGGAAATTATTGATGGAATGGATGTAGCAATGAGTTTCTTGGGCAATGCAGCGATGAATAAAATTATGGGTGCTTCCACTATCAACCATAATGATGACCTTCGTATGCTTGATGTAACTGATTAGCTTGAGGGTTTGAGGAGAAGAGAAGCTAGTGAGATCATTGAGGGAAATTATTGGTTCTACTTCGAGAGGGTCTGAGGGAGGGGTTATGTTGGTGATTTTAGGTGACTCAGACACAAGGGGAGTTTCAACATCCTCTTCCGAAGTATCCTCTGAAATAGCCATAAAAATATTTTGTTCCTTACACCTGTGGCCCAGGAAATGTTTGTCACCACAATTATAACAAAGTCCTTTGAGTTGGCATTCAACTATTTCATCCTTGTTCAATTTTTGGATCTTCAGTGGAGAGGAGGGAGTAGTGGGATTTACTTGTTTAGGGTGAGAAATAAAGGAGGGTTTCCGGTTTTGAGAAGATATAACCTATTGTGATTATTTAACTATTTTATTATCCTCCACCCAACTCGGAGGTAGATTCATGAGGACATGGGCTTGAATATCATCCTTGAGGCCACTAATAAAACACTCTCGGAAAAGGGCATCAAACATGCCCTCTGTCTGAAAATCCAGGCACTCAAAGGAAGCTATAAAGTCTTCCACTGTTCCTGATTGTTTCAAATTTGTCAAACAAACCCAATGGTTGGTGTCAGTGTCAAAGAGTTCATAAAGCTCTTCCACAAAGTGTTTCTAAGCAATATATGCTTGATGGGAGGTTTTTCTCCATTGCCACCATTGCCAACGTTCTTGATCTAGATGGAGAACACCATACCATAGTTTGTCCAAGTCATATGTAATGTCGTATAAAGAGAAATAATATTCCATTTGGGTTACCCAACCATTGGGATCTGAGCCATCAAATTTGGTCACATCCACCCACAGGAGGCGTAGGTCATGTTGAAAGTGATAGTGTTGAAAGTTATGGGAATGAGAGCAATTTTCAGCTTCAGTATGTGGAGGTGGGTCAGATAAAGGGTTATCTGTAGGGATATGCATATTAGTGTAGAGCATAAAAACAACGGATTCAAGCTAGTATTCAGGTCTTGTTTGATTTCCTCCATTGAAGATTGCATGGCTATATTGATGGCGACAACATTGGCACTGAGTTGTCTCACTTCTTGTTGGGTCTCGGTGAAATTAGATTGCAGGTTATTGAAGCAACCTTCCAAGTCTTGGCTATGGGTATGGGCCATGAGGATGAGGGACCGAAAATGGGGTGGGTGGGGTTAAATATTTTTCTAAAAAATGATATGTATGAATGTTATAAGGGCGAAGAGATGAATCTAATGGAGTAGGCCTCAAATAATGGTGAAAAAATTTCCAGACCTTTTTTTTGTTTTTTTTTACACCTGTGGAGTTATACTCTAGTCTGAATAATACTTCAGTGATGAAATTCCAAAATGCTTAACCAAGAAGAAATGTGTAGTGATTTGGAAACCTGAACACAATTGCACGACAATAGATGTTGTCTGTTTTAATTTGTTTATGTTTTTGTCCCCAAGGGTTAGGTATTCAAGGGTTCTACAGACAAGGGTTTTCCCTGTGCTATATCTCTCTAATATATGTTTGGGGTCCAACAGTAGTACTCAGCCCGATATCTCAGGGAAATAACTAAGGAGGCTAGACCGTACCCTTGGCTATACTATTTGACTACCTAGGTACTAGAAAGTATCTTCCTGAGTGCTATTCTTGGTGGCACTATAGAAGTCAGGCGACCGATCAGTTTATCTAAAGAGGGCTTTAGGTAATCTAGGTCGATCCATACACAAGTATTGTCTGATGCGCTACCACTCTAAGGGGTACCAATAGGGGTTACAAGGGTGGCCAACAAATGTGCGTTTAAGTACCACTTGTATTTCCTGCATGTATGAATCCTTCAACCATGGGTTTATGCGTGTAATGATATATCTCTGTGGATTAAAGAAGTCAGAATACATCTCTACCCTGAAAAAAAAATTAACCTATAATTTCTGCCGAGGAAAGTGCTCTGATACCACTTGTAGTATACTGATATAAAAAGTATGTAGAACATAAATAAAATTCTAGAAATGGAAGAATAACAACAATATAAATAGAAAAATCACCACAATAACACATAAATGATATAAGAATAACAACAGAAATAACACATTGATTCTGAGAGCAATGGTCACATGCCTCTTCGAGGGGGAAACCTCTAGTCGAGTAGAGCTCTATTACAATAATATTCAAGATAGGGTTATCATACCCTCGAATCCTATTTATACTAAATATGTCTATCAAAAGAAGAATCTAGAGGAAGATCCTTCTAGAAGCGGAAGCTTCTATTAGGTCTTCTTACATTCAACTTATTCTAAGTTATTGCAAGGCCTTATTAATATTGACCTTTTCAATACATGTATCATTTTTTATTGTTGCAAAGAATGGAGAAATAATTCCCATTTTGTTATTTTGCGACACATTTGATGTGAAAAAATAGGAAATCCACTCAAAATATATCACTATCATAGCCACAATGTTGCAAGAAAAAATAAGATCTATATTTGATATACCATAAAAATTCAACATCTGTATCACATACCATAAAAAAATCAAGATATATATCACATATACAATGGATTTATCAGTGATATCTATATCACATATCCCATAGATTTATTAGTAGCGAATTAGAAAAATGAATGTCAGTTCATCGTGAATAGTTGAAAGATTTTCTACAATATAGAATTGTATATACCATACATGAAATAAATATCCCTCACTCGCTATCACTATGTGCTTGTTTGATGTGTCCAATAATGAATCTGAATATCATCAATAGTGGAAAAACAATTATTATACTACTACTAGTAATGAAACAATAACACTCCTCCTTTATGTATGAACAAATCCAATAGCCAAACCCATGGCTAGAGTTGGCTACAAGATTCTCCTAAGTTTTCTCTGCTAAATATGGAAAAAATAAATAAATAACAAAACAAAATCTACCACACATAGTGCATCGATAAAGTGGAGGAGTACAATGGATTGTGAAACTATTAAGTCCGAGCTACTTAGAGAAAGAACACCCCAACTAATGTTGGATCCAAAATGGTGGTTTATCCAAGTTACTGGTGACTGAAGCACGGTATGTTCTTGCAGGTAAAACTACAAATGCTATTGACCAAACAAATCTTGATGGGTTGGTGGTGGGTGTGGAAACAAGTTGGGATCTTGGAGACAGTTGGGGAGGGGACGAGAAGGATGCTAATAACCCCACATATGAAGGATTATTATGTAATTTAAACATGTGTGAACCATCCACTGAGTCCCAACATAAAATCAGGTTGGATATGAGAAGAGAAAAAAACTAAGAAGCTAAAGAAATTTGATAAGATGGAGAAATATTCTTTGGAAAATCAAATTTGGAATGGGCACCATTGCATCAAAGGGAAAAATGAGGAAAATAAAATTTTAAATGGGCTTCATTAGGAATAAGGAAGGTTATTCCACCATTAATACTCATGTTGTAACGATCCTCCTTGTTAGGACAACAAACCTCTTATAATAAGTGCAATTTTTTTTTTCCTTTTTTTTTTGGTTTTTAAAGGTGTGTGTGCATGTACAAGGGAAACAACGCATTCAACTCTGCGTCGCCACCTGATGATGAACTATATGCAACCATGACAAACAAAACAAGGTGACATAAGATGCACAACAAGTAACTGTAGGCATTTAACGATGATCAATCGACAATAAGTAAGAATGACTACCCACCCGTCCTACCCTGCAATGGTTAGGACCTCCAAGAAACATAAGCAACGCTGAAGCCCAGGTTCCCATCGATTTTAACCATTTAAGGTCTCAGGGTTGGCGACTATTATGATGAACATGGAGGTGTCTACATCCTGCCCGACACAAGCAGACCAAGAAATTAAATATTACAACCAAGTACATTAATAATTAATTCGGACAATAATTAAATGCACAAACATGTCCTCCATGAAATACACAAGTCAGAAGGACTCCAACATAGAACAAACATTATTAAGACTCAATTACATTAATTACAAACCAATTATTCCATTTGATTTCCATTAATCGGTGAGTTACCAACCCAACGTTAAATAAGGTCCATTTGGTTAATTACAAATCCCCGTTTACTGAATCATCATAATTGATTGCACTTAGATTCAAGGACCCTACATTTTATAGGTTATCAATCATAATGAAAATGCCATAACATCACCATAACATGACCATATCCTTCTAGATTACAATAACATTGCAATTAAAATAACGAGGACTTTACATTTTATAGGTTATCAATCATAATGAAATTACAAAATCCTGACCATAAACCACCATATCATCACTTTTATATTATGATAGCATTGCAATTTAACTAACAATAACCTTACTTTATTTTTTATCGTCAACAATGGAACTGAAAGATTATTACCATAAAATGACAACCCGTTACATTTTAAATTACCATCACTTGCAATAAAAGAATCACTGTACAAGACAATGACAACTAAACAACTAGTAAGGAAATTCACTCAATCTATACTGACCTCCAATACGAGCCAAACGTTGCATGTCTAGGGTGCATAATGACATTACGGTAAAATCTAAATTAGTATTAAACCAACTCATTGAGCCATTTTAAATTTCAACAGGGCATCAAGATACTATTTAATTCATCTTTCCTTAAACATTAAAGGTTGCTATGAGTTTTTGTGTCAAGGTTGATAGGTAATAATCATCTAGGTGTAAAACAATGTTCCAAAGAAGAGATTTATGTACATCTCAGCAATCCTTGCCCGAAATTATCATTCCACTAAAATAATAGACGAAACATTGCATGACTCTAACTATGCTAATAAAAAACATAACAGTTTCTTAACCATGTAAAGATATCTAATTAAAATTGTGAGGATATTAAAATAATATTACTAACGGTTTCCTTAATAATAATAATATTCCATATAAAGATATAAAATTACCAAAAAGGGAGATCTAATTAAAATTGTCGGGACATAAAATAATACTACTCATAGTTTCACTACTAAAATAATAATTCATGTAAAGATGTAAAATTACCATATAAAGATATCAAATAAAAATAAAAAAATCCTTTGGGGAGCAAGGAAATATACGCAGGTTGAACTACAGGTGATGACCAATTCATAAGGAGAAGTCAGTGAAAGGGAAACTAAAGGCCGTTTTAAACATCCAAAAGGAAACTGTTGCCCATTTCCGGTGTTCTAGCTGTCGTTAAGGAGAAAAGGTTAATGAACTCATCATAGAATAGGTAACCCATCTTGGCAGAGCATGGGATATCAGAGGCACGGTGATGTGCAGGGGACTGAATTCCTCTGCAAGGCTCTACCCTCGCGTTCTCAGCACACAACAGGAGGTGTCACCAGAATTTTACTAATGGCCATTAAATTTTGAAACTTTGACCACAACGACCCCACATAAAGAAAATCGAGAAGGCTAAAGGTCCAGTAAAAATTGATAACAGCAGTGTAGTCAGTGCAAAGTAAATGAAGGAAAAAAAATAAGTGGTAATTAAGACAGTAATTGTTGATTGAGATGGGAGAAACTACCATCACCAGCAGAAAGAAAACTCACCCATTCCAACAGTAAACTCTAACCAACGAATCTGCAACAGACTCAAAACTCTCAATGAATTTAAGTCAAGACAATCAAAAGGGAATTTAAATCCACCTAGAGCAAGATTCCCATCTGTGGGTCATTGGTCATCCTTTAATTAAGGATGTATTCGGCGTTTCCTGTCCATAACAATATCATAAATCATAATCGATTCCACCAGAACCTCCGAAGGTAAAAAAAAGACACTACCCCAAACTGTGACTGTGCAAGCATTCAGGCAACTCGTGGGCATCTACAGATTACATCTCACGTACTCAAGACAACCTAAATTGCCAGTCCAGGGTAAGATAGAAGAAACGACATGGTAGATCTAAGGCACAATGAATCTGGGGTTGAAGATACAGGTTTGCAGGGTACACGAAAGGAAACGGTGAGTGTTATCAATCATCTTACAGAGTTTAACAACCTACGAGCTAAAGAATTGGGATTTACCTACCAGTAAATGAACATATATAGTGGTTGTTTTAACCAACACCAGAACAAAATTTCTGAACAAGTTTTACAACAAAATTTGCCCAAGAAGGATTTCGCTAGAACAATCGCCCTTACCCCCTCATCACAGAATGAAATCAACATTGTCCCCAATCTAGTTAAGTAATCAAAATTAAAAAGTCTATACCTATTACATAACTAAATATACGGTACATCCATACAGACGGAGCTTGAAAAATTTCTTTTATTATTATGGAAAAGACGGAAGTAACTGGTTGTATCTAGTACCACACAAATCACCATTTCAATGCACCCAAGAATATACAACAATGCATTACCACTATATCAGTAATTTTCAAAGATGGTCAAACTATACAACAACAATTTGAATTCTAATACCACATCCGGGAAATACAATGCAAAGAATAACACAGAAACTTAAAGATCCCAACCAAGGAATAGTAAACCCAACCAGAATGTTGACCACAATAATTTTAGGCAATCAATCGAACGGGAAAAAAATCAAGGAAGAATTCATCCATTTACAATGAACATACATATCAAGAATAATTTCCTAATGCATTCTACTTTACAAAATAAACGAGAATACCATTGCCTGATCACCTGCCTCAAAGGATGTCTATGTGCTCCATGTCGTTCCCTCTCCCCAACCATCAAGACCTCACCGATACCTCCTAGCCAATCGCTAGGGGTACTCTGCTTCCCCTTAGCCCCCCGAGCCGCAAAGGGGCCACACATTATTCAGATGGTACTCTAGCTCCCATCTCACCTCGCAAGACCAAGCTATCACTCCTATCTGAGCTGGGAATCCCAACTCCTCACAAGTAATCAGTCAAGTCACAATCTGGCAGCATAATGTTACGCTAACAACTGATCCCTTTATTCCTCATCATCCCTTTCTTTTATAGAGTTTTTAGAACCTCCAACTATCCCTAAATCACATTTAAATTAAGTTTTAATAGAAATCTTCTAAATATTCTCCTTCGCACAAGTGTCATCCATCCCCCTCTTTCCTCCAATAATTATTTTCTTTAAATTTATTAACTTTCTCATTTCCCTCACCCACCTAGAGTTGCTCCTAAATTTACTCCTAGGTGTTCCTAGATTCCCTTAGAGGTTTAAATACTTTCCCTAAAATGAAGTTTCTAACTTAGCTCATTTTAGAAGGTTCTTAATTGCAGATTCCTTACTATGTTGACCTCGTTTTTTACCATACGTTCCCCTCTTTCCCTTATTATGTTTCCCCCCATTCCTTAGTTTCCTAATTTTTATTATTCCCTTCTTTCCCCTTTTATTAGGGCCAAAATGGCATTTGCGCTATTTACTCTTTTCCTTTTATTATTAATTTGAAATCTTTTTACATTTTCACAAGTTAAATAATTTATTTCTTCTTTACAATTTAAAACCACGGATTTTAATTAAATTATTACTCTCTTCATTTTACCCTAAAAATTTATGAATACTAAAACTATTACTTAAGTGGTTTTTAGTTTAAGTTTTTATTTTTATGTTTATAGGGTGTTTTTCTTAGGGTTAAACAAAATTTTACCCTAGAGAAGTTTTAGACTTGGGACTTAGATTCTGAATTGGGTGACAATTATTTAGGGAAGTTGTTTTAAGAATTTATTAATGTATTAAAAGTCTTAGGGCCATCTAGGTTTATTCCTTCATCAATATCAATGCGGGGTGCCCTTCAGGACGCACCACGTGCTCCAAGGGTGCCACTCGCCTCATTTGTTTCTTTTGCGCGACGTGCCCTTTAGCATGCACCATGTGCTCCAAGGGTGCCACTCACCTCGTTTGTTTCTTTTGCGTGATGTGCCCTTCAAGATGTACCACATTCTCCAAGGGTGACACTCGCCTCTTGACTGATTGGTAGACATCAATAACCCCTGGAGTCAACACTCCCTCAGGTGAACATGTGGGAGACTAAGGGCTCTAAGGAATAAGGCCCCCACCTTATTGCACACCCATTAGAATAATCATAAGCGACTATCGTAGTCTTCCCTCACGACATCATAGGTCCTCTCAAACTAGGTAATTGTTAACCTATTGTTCGAGCCACGGCAGGAGTGCTAGTAGGTTGTGGCAGGGCTGTTGTCCACACCTCTCCCTCAACCTCTCTGATAGTCGTGTGTGGCCCCTTTACTCCATATGTGAGTCTGGTCGGCAAGCTATCATTATCTTGCATCATCAACAATTGTGTCATAACATGTCACATCATATCTTCAAATCAAATGTACAAAAATCATAGTAAACAATCAACCCCAATAGCACACTCCCTGACTCGATCCGTAGTCCAAGGGGTTATGTCGATGCCTCTACATCCTCGTGGTAAAAAACCCTGCACACTCAGTAAAAATGAGTCAATAGCACCTGTCTATGTCAAAGTAGTATAACATCATGTCATCTAACATAACGCATCATAATCAAGGACAACTGTTTTAATATCATAATAGTTTGGATCACTTGCGAGCAAGTTTCCTCAAAGAATAAGTTTTCTTAGTGCACCAGAGCGGGATGTTACATACACCCCCTCTTGTTCTGAACTTCGTTTCGAAGTTTCATAGTATAAATGCCGAAATAAGTGTATCATAGTATCATAAGTCTATCTATAAAAAAAAAATGGAAACTGCTGGCGCATATCATATGCGTCCTCCCAGGTCGCCGAGTGCAGACTATAATTGTCCCACTGGACCTTGGCCTGATATATCGTTCAACTCGTAACTGTCGAACACGATGATATAACATGTGCACTGGCTCAACCGTGATCTCTCCCTCATTCGATACCTGCAAGGAACTCATGTCAATCACATGTGTAGGATCACTAATATAATGTCTCAAAACAGATACATGAAAAACATCGTGCATACGCCTCAAAGAATCAAGCACGGCTAGTCGATAGGCCACAGACCCCTTTTTATCCACAATCTTGAAAGGTCGCATGAACCTAGGAGAGAGTTTATATCCCTTTACAAACTTGACTGAACTCTTATGCAGTTTAACCCACAAGAAAACTCGATTGCCGACCTCATAACTACGGTCGACTCGGTGCACATCGACATAACTCTTCTGTCGATCATGCGCTTCTTCAATCCTTTGTCTTATTGTTTGAATTTGTTCTTTCATTTCTTGCATTTCTTCTGGTCCGACCAAGACCCTATCCTCAAGTCGATCCCAACTCAAAGACGTCTGACATGGTCGCCCATACAGAAACTCGAAAGGTGCCATCTTAATGGTGCTCGAGTAACTGTTGTTGTAAGCAAACTCTACTAGTGGCAAGAATTCTTCCCAACACTTTTGTTGGTCCATCAAATACATGCGCAACATGTCCTCCAAAGTTTGGTTCGTTAGTTCGGTCTGTCTGTTAGTCTCTGGGTGATACGCAGTACTAAAGTTAAGTTGGGTTCGCAAGGCCTCTGGGAAACTCGTCCAAAATCATCTAGTAAACATCGATCCTCAATCAGATATAATCCTCTTAGGCACACCATGCAGCCTCACAATATCACTGATGAAAACTCTAGCTATGTCAGGTGCCTGATACGTTGTATGCACAGGAATAAATTGAGCACTCTTCATCAGAGTGTATACTACTACAAAAATCAAGTCATGTCTCCTTGTTGTCAGTGGAAATCCAACAAGAAAATCCATCGAAATAACTTCCCATTTCAATTCCGGAATAGCATGTGGTTGAAGTAATCCTGCTGGGTGTCTATGTTTAGCCTTTACCTGCTAACACTCTATACATCTCGCCACATAGTTGACTATGTCAGCCTTCATTCCCTTCCAAAAGATTAAGGGCTTAAGGTCTGCCCTCATCTTCATGACTCCTGGGTGAGCCATGTAAACCGCTCTATGAGCCTCGCTTAGGATCAACATCATCAACTCGTCATTTGGTGGTATGTAAATCTGATTTCTAAACCTCAATAACCCATCTCTATCAAAAGAAAATACTTCATATCGTGGTACCATCATTGTAATTTGTCCAATAAATCCCTCGACCTCCTTGTACTAGTCGTTGTCATGCTGTAAGGTTAGAATCTTTTCACGTAGATTCTTCTGAAGAGGCAACACTGAAAATATGCATGGCCTATGACTCAAATCATCCGCCACTCGTTTCATTGTTCCCTTTATGTAAGTAATCTCAAATTCGTACTCACTAAGCAAGTCCGACCAACGTCGTTGTCGCGCGTTTAGTTTGCTTTGCCTAAAAATGTGTTGTAGTCCACAATGATCTGTTCTTAGTTCAAATTTTCATCCAACAAGGTAGTGTCTCTAGACCTTCAAGGAATATATGATGTCTAATAACTACAAATCATGTGTCGCGTAGTTCTCCTCATGCCTTCTCAGTTTCCGTGAAATGTAAGCAATTACTCGTCCATCTTGCATCAAGAATCCACCTAAGCCTTCCTTGGATGCGTCTGTGCATACCAAGAAGTCTGTTTCCATGTCAGGGACCTTTAGTATTGGAATTATTGTCAACAACTCTTTAAGCCTCCGAAATACTTCCGCGCATTTCTCGGTCCAAACAAACTTCTTGTTTTTCTTCTGCAATTCCGTGATCGGATTTTCTATCTTCAAAAATTCCTCGACAAACTGTTAGTAGTATCCTGCTAAACCCATAAATCTAAGCACCTCCATGACATTCTTCAGTGTAGGCCATTCCATAATAGCCTCAACCTTGGCTGGATCCATGACGATACCTTCGTCGGAGATGACATGACCTAGTTAGTGAATCCTCGATTGATAAAAAGAGCATTTGGACAACTTCCCATACAATTTGTGCTCTCGCAGACATTGTAGTACCAAGCGCAAGTGCTCGTCATGCTCCTCCATCGTCCGAGAGTAGATCAAAATATCGTCAATGAATACTTGGATGAACTTGTCCAATTACTCACGGAACACCCCATTCATCAAACTGATAAATACTCCTGGGGCGTTTTTCAGTCCAAACGGAAAAATAGTAAACTCGTAATGTTCAAATCTTGTCTTAAAGGTGGTCTTAGGGACGTCATCTTCCTTGATCCGCAACTGGTGATACCCCGATTGCAAATCGATCTTGGAGAACACCGTCACACCCTTCATTTTATCGAACAGATCATCAATTCTCGGTAAGGGATACTGATTCTTGATCGTGAACTTGTTCAGTTGATGGTAGTCGATGCAAATCCTCCATGATCCATATGAAAATAACCGGTGCATCCCACGGTGACACACTAGGATGTATCAGTCCTAGATCCAACAAATCCTTCAGTTTCATTTTCAACTCTTGTAACTCCGGGGTCGACATCCGATAAGGCGTTCTCGCAATCAGTTCAGTCCCCAATTTTAGGTCTATGGTAAACTCCAACTCCCTCTCCGGCAGCATCCCAGGTAACTCCTCCGGAAACACGTCCACAAACTCTCTCACCACCGGAAGGTGTTCTAGAGCTTCCGCTACTCCCTTCTCGTTTAGCAAAATGATTTCATAAAGCTTTCACCTCTTGCGCATACTCTTTCGTAGCTATAAGGAAGAGACGAACCTTAGGGAAACTCCCTAGGTCCATCCTACAATTACACGTCTCTGTCCCTCGTCATCGACCAACATCAACCATTTCATCTTATAGTTGAGTATCGCCTCATGCGATTCCAACCAATCCATACCAATTACGACATTGTAAGATCCTAATATCATAATGTACAGGTTGGTCCTCGTGACAAACTCTCCCAGGTTAAGGGCACATCCCGTAACCTTTCCTCCAACCTTCTGTTTGGCTCCTAAATCCATGTCTACAAAGCTAAACTCATCTTGTTAAACTGCATTTACCTTAATCCTTTTTAGCGCTGCACCAAAAATGAAACTCTCAGTAGCACTGGGATCTATCAAAACACTAAGGGTTTGGTCAGCGATGGTACCTGTTGTCTTGAGCACAGTTGACTGGTGCTTTGCCTGGCGGTTATTCATAACTGCATGAATCCGATGGGCCTTGCCCATATCTCCCACTCTAGTGGGTCCGGCTGATCCGAACACTCTGGTCCTCTCCACAGGATAGTCACACTAGTAATGTGGCTCCCCACACATCCAACACCCCTTCTTCTGCCTAGTAGTCTTGGTACCCGAAGTAGAAGATGACGACCCACCATCCTGGAACCCTAGTTTGTTCTGTTGAACAGGCCTAAACTGCTGCTGCTACGGACAATGCTGTTGTAGATGTTGTGGTCCCTAATAACGTGTCTGCTACTGAGGCTGCAGTCGTCGGGGTGTGGTGAAAGTGGATCCCCTCTCGAAGCCCCGATATCCCAACATATGTCTCCCTAGTGTCTGATGCTGCAGTGTTCTAGATGAACCCTTCCCTACTAGTCTCGCTGGAGTCCTGGTTTGACCCCCACTGATAAGCTCCTCCTCTGCTATGAGGGCCTTTTGGACGACATCATGTAAGGTTTGAGGCATCAAAATCCTAACCTTTGCACGCAAGCTTCCGTTAAGGCTGAAAATGAACAAGTTGACCTTAAGTTTCTCTGTGTTAAGGTGCAGAACATACTAAAGCAGCTCCATAAAACGTTCCTCATACTCAGGCACCGTATGACCTCCATGTCGTAATGTGTTGAACTCATTGAGTTGACGCTCAATGAGTTCCTCTGAAAGGTACGTCTCTCAGAACCGTTCCTCAAACCGTTTCCATGATACATCTTCAACAACCATGTTCAGCTGTGGTAGGAGTGTCTTCCACCATAGAAGAGTGTTCCCCTTCAGTTGAAAGACTACCATGAAGACCTTCATGTTGGAGGTATAATCGTGAAGTGAAAATCACATCGCCATATTCTCCAACCATGCCTCGGTG
This sequence comes from Picea mariana, assembly GCA_032191745.1. Taxonomy (NCBI): domain Eukaryota; kingdom Viridiplantae; phylum Streptophyta; class Pinopsida; order Pinales; family Pinaceae; genus Picea; species Picea mariana. The sequence continues at coordinate 18,352 of JASDQU011508471.1, forward strand.
GCTATGTCATCCGGGGCAACAAAGAACTCGGGAAATTTTACTTTCTCGAGTTCGCGATGAATGCTACTAGTAATGGCCAGTCCGCGTGGTGGAACCTCAGCGTGTGCCAGTGCCCTGGCCTCATCTCTATCCAAGTGGTTGATCAGTGCCTCAGACATGTGCTAAAAATATCTCATGATCCCAACTACGTCACTGACTGCTATCTGCTCTTGTCCGAGAACCTACTCGTCTCCCTAGGGGTTAGACCCCTCATGGGTGGATGCTACTTCAGGTGTTGCACCTCTTCACCTAGCACCCCATTGTCTGCCTCTGCGACGTACTCTAACCATGATTACTTGCATGCATACATTCAACTCGATTAGCAACAGTATAATAAAATCATGTCAACGAAAGTCGTAGCGATCATAAGTTGTGGGTCGAACCCACTCTGATACCATATGTAATGATCCTCCTTGTTACAACAACAAACCTCTTATAATAAGTGCAATTTTTTTTTTTTTTTTCCTTTTTAAAGGTGTGTGTGCACATACAAGGGAAACAATGAATTCGACTCTGCATCACCACCTGATGACGAACTAGACGCAACCATGACGAACACAACAAGATGACATAAGATGCATAATAAGTAACTGCACGCATTTAACAACAATCAATCGACAATAAGTAAGAATGACTACCCACGTGTCCTACCCTACAATGGTTAGGACCTCCAAGACACATAAGAAATGCTCAAGCCCAGGTTTCCATCAATTTTAACCATTTAAGGTCTCAGGGCTGGCGACTGTTCTGAGGAACATGGAGGTGTCTACATCTCGCCCGACACAAGCAAACCAAGCCATTAAATATTACAACTAAGAACACCAATAATTAAGTTCGACAATAATTAAATGCACAACCACTTCCTCCACGAAAGACGCAAGTCAGAAGGACCCCAACATCGACCAACCATTATTAAGACTCAGTGACATTACTTACAGACCAATTATTCCATTTGATTTCCATTAATCGGTGAGTTACCAACCCAACCTTAAATGAGGTCCATTTGGTTAATTGCAAATCCCCATTTACTAAATCATCATAATTGATTGCACTTAGATTCAAGGACCCTACATTTTATAGGTTATCAATCATAATGAAATTGCCATAACATCACCATAACATGACCATAACCTTCTAGATTACAATAACATTGCAATTAAAATAACGAGGACTTTACATTTTATTGGTTATCAATCATAATGAAATTACAAAATCCTGACCAAAAACCACCATATCATCACTTTTATATTACGATAGCATTGCAATTTAACTAATAATAACCTTAGTTTATTTTTTATCGTCAACAATGGAACTGCAAGATTATTACCATAAAACGACAACCTGTTACATTCTAAATTACCATCACTTGCATTAAAAGAATCACCATACTAGACAATGACAACTAAACAACCAGTAAGGCAATTCACTCAGTCTATACTGACCTCCAATGCGAGCTCAACCTTGCATGTCTAGGGTGCATAATGACATTACGGTAAAATCTAAATTAGTCTTAAACCAACTCATTGAGCCATTTTAAATTTCAACAGGGCATAAGATATTGTTTAATTCATCTTGCCTTAAATATTAAAGGTTTCTATGAGTGTTTTTGTCAAGGTGGATAGCTAATAATCATCTACATGTAAAATAATGTCCCAAGAAGAGATTTATGTACATCTCAACAATCCTTGCCCAAAATTCTCATTCCACTAAAACAATAGAGGAAACACTTCATGACTCTAACTATGCTAATAAAAAACATAACAGTTTCTTTACCATGTAAAGATATCTAATTAAAATTGACAGGATATTAAAATAATATTACTAATGGTTTCCTTACTAATAATAATATTCCATATAAAGATATAAAATTACCAAAAAGGGAGATCTAATTAAAATTATCGGGACATAAAATAATACTACTAAAAGTTTCACTACTAAAATAATAATTCATGTAAAGATGTAAAATTACCATATAAAGATATCAAATAAATAAAAAAAAATCCTTTGGGGAGCAAGGAAATACAATGCAGGTTGAACTACAGGAGACGACCAATTCATAAGGCGAAGTTAGCGAAAGGGAAACTAAAGGTTGTTTTAAACATCCAGAAGGAAACTGTTGCCCGTTTCTCGTGCTGTAGCTGTCATTAAGGTGAAAAGGGTAATGAACTCAGAATAGAACAGGTAACCCATCTTGGCAGAGCATGGGATCTTAGAGGCAGGGTGATGCGCAGGGGACTGAATTCCTCTACAAGGCTCCACCCTCACGTTCTCAGCACGCCGTAGGACGTGTCACCAGAAGTTTACTGATGGCCATTAAATTTTGAAACTTTTACCACAACGACCCCACAGAAAGAAAATCAAGAAGGCTAATGGTCCAGTAAAAATTAGTGATAATAATGTAGTCAATGAAAAGTAAATGAAGGAAAAAAAATAAGCAGTAATTAAGACAGTAATCGGTGATTGAGCTAGGAGCAACTACCATCACTAGCAGAAAGAAAACTCACCCATTCCAACGGTAAACTCTAACCAGCGAATCTGAAACAGACTCAAAACTCTCAACACATTTAAGTCAAGACAATCACAAGGGTATTTAAATCCACCTGGAGTGAGCTTCCCAACCATGGGTCATTAGTGGTCCTTTAATTAAGGACGTATTCGGCGCTGCGTGTCCATAACAATATCATAAATCATAATCGATTCCACCATAACTTCTCGCTGACGTCCCCAACAAACCCATGGCATTAAGGGCGGTCTAAGCAGGCGACTGTCAACTACCATACCATGCAGTAACAAGGTTCATGCCCCAAAACACCGTGGAACCACCTTTGAAGGAAAAACAAAAAGACGCTACCCCAAACTGTGACTATGCAAGCATTCAGGAAACTCGTAGGGAGCTACAGATTACATCTCACGTACTCAAGACAACCTAAAATACCAGTCTAGGGTAAGATAGAAGAAACGAAGGGGTAGATCTAAGGCACAATGACTCCGGGGTTGAAGATACAGGTTTGCAGGCCACACGAAAGGAAACACTGAGTGTTATCAATCAGCTTACAGAGTTTACAAACCCATGAGCTAAAGCGTTGGGATTTACCTTCTAGTAAACTAACAGAGATAGTGGTTGTCTTAACCAACAACAGAACAAAATTTCTTGACCAGTCTTACAAAAAAATTTGTCCAAGAAGGATTTCGCTAGAACAATCGCCCTTACCCCCTCATCACAGAATGAAATCAACATTGTCCCCAATCTAGTTAAGTAATCAAAAGTAAAAATTCTATACCTATTACAAAACTAAATCTGTGGTACATCCATACAAAAGGAGCTTGAATTTTTTCTTTTATTATTATGCAAAAGACGAAAGTAACTAGTTGTATCTAGTACCGCACAAATCACCATTTCAATGCACCCAAGAATATACAACAATGCATTACCACTATATCAGTTATTTTCAAAGATGGTAAAACTATACAATAATAATTTGAATGCTAATACCACATCCAGGAAATACAACACAAAGAATAACATAGAAACTTAAAGATCCCAACCAAGGAATAGTAAACCCAACAAGAACATTGACCACAATAATTTTAGGCAATCAATCGAATGGGAAAAAAATCAAGGCAGAATTCATCTATTTACAATCAACATACAGATGAAGCATAATTTCCTAATGCATTCTACTCTACAAAATAAACAAGCGTATTGTTTCCTGATCGCCCGCCTCGAAGGATGTCCATGTGTTCTATGCCGCTCCCGCTCGTCGACCGTCAAGACCTCACCGGTACCTCCCATCCAATCGCTAGGGGTACTTTGCTTCCCCCTTAGCCCCTCGAGCTGCATAGGGGCCACACACTATCCAGATGGTACTCTAGCTCCCAGCTCACCTCACAAGGATGAGCTACCACTCCTATCCGAGCTGGTAAATCCCAACTTCTCACAAGTAATCAGTCAATTCACAATCCGACAGCGTAACGTTACGCTAAAATCCAATCCCCTTCGTCCTCATATTCCCTTTCTTTTAGAGAGCTTTTAGAACCTCCAACTTTCCCTAAATCACATTTAAATTAAGTTTTAATAAAAATCTCCTAAATATTCTCCTTCGCACAAGTGTCGTCCATCCCCCTCTTTCCTCCAATAATTATTTTCTTTAAATTTATTAACT
>JASDQU011508472.1:0-14665 GCA_032191745.1 Picea mariana
TCATATCGATCTTAGGAACGTGGTTGGTCTTCAACCCAAAGTTGGAATTTCTCCATTCTTGATTCACCTTCCTTGTGTCCTCATCATGAATTTCATGGGATACATTTTCACTTTTAGGTGTCCTCTCTATTATGAAATTTTTCAATCCTTCCATGATCTCCCCTTTTAAACTCTCCATCATCTCTTGTAGTTCATCTTTTGTTACTATCTTCTTTTGTAAATCATTTATGTCCCTACGCATTTCTTCACCTTCATCAAGAGTCCATGTAGGATTATCTGGAGGCTTATTTGGTGTAGAAGTTCCCTTTTTGGGTGGCATGTTAGCCAAGTATCACTTTTGAACCTTGATTTTGAGGTGGTTCTGCTAGACAATATTTCTTTTGTTGTATCTCCAAAGTTTTGGCCCTTCTGGGTATGAAACTTTATTTTTTGTAGTTCTCTAATATTTCTTCTCTGCAATTCCACATGTCTAATCAAAATTTGATGTGCCAAGTGGAATTTACGGTAACTTCCCCACAACTTGCTGATTTTTGTCCTTTCCAGGAGATGTCACTTGTATAGCGTTCCCCACACAAAATAATTGATATAAAATTCTGAAACTCGTACCAGAAATACTATAGACTGTCCACTATCCAATGCAACCAGTCTCACTCAATTTGGATACTCTAGGAGAAAGTTATGATTGTTTTACCTGGAACACCTTCTTGAGACTAGTCAATAGGACTAGTCAGATACCCTATCTTCCACAGGGTGTATCTACAAATGTAAGATGACCCAGAAGCTGAAATTTTTACCACAGATACCTTACTACTTTCTGTGAATATCCTTTGGATTTCAGGGTCTGAAACGTTACATAAAAAAAATTATAGCGCAAATTCTGCAATGACTCAGTTTAGGATGATTCCATAATTCTATCTTTCATAGGTTGTATCTCCGAAATTATAAGGCCTCGGGAGCTAAAATTTTAACCCAACATACCTTGATCCGTCTACTAAATATCCTCCAAGCCGTTTCTTCTGAAATGTTGTAGAAAAAACGTTATAGCGAAAATTCCAAGGTGTCTCAAATGTAGCAGCGAAACCCCAAGACCTTGAGCTCTGATACCATATGTTAAGAACCAAATATCAATATAGCATAGAAAACCTCAGAATAAGTACTCAACACCTTGAAAAAGAAATAAATTCAGATAATAAGCCTCTTCGAGGGGGCAACCTCCTTATGCCCACATAAATGTACAATTCCAAGATGATTCCAAATGAAAATGTCTCCTTGGTATATATAGGAGACTAAGAGGTATAATTACAACTAATGGAATAAAGCCGACATAAATAAAATAACATTATTAATGTAATATGCCCCAATTAAGGGGTAATGAGCCAATATTAGGGCTTAACAATTTTGGCAGCAAAGGAATAAAAGATTACGGTCAAGGACATATTTTCGAAAGGAATGTATTTCAAAGTGATTTTTTTTTTTGGATTATGTTCAAATTAAATCATATATATATTTTGAAAAATGAATAATTGTTCAGGGCCAATTCCCTCCATAATCTCATTTTACAAGAATTATTCTTGGTTCCTAAATTTCATTTTCATTTAATCCATATTTCTTCCCCCTAATACATAATCATTTAAAAGGTTTCTTGGACGGTGATAGTGGAAATGTTAGCAATAATGAAAATAGGTTTGACATGGCATACATGAGATGATTATGGGTAGTCATTTAGATTTTGGAACATGGTATGGATGTGTTATTGTTTTAAACATGTGACATTACTCTCCTTTCCATTTGTTTCACTTTCCATACATCACAAAGCCCCTCACATTCACAATTACATTGAAATTCTCATGTTTTTAATAATAATCAGTTGTATGAAATGGTGAAGTATTTCAAAGCAAATATGAAAGTTTGTCTTGAGATTTATCCTTTCCCCCTTTTATCCCTAGTTGATTGCATGCTTGTATGTTGATCGAGTCAAAGTTATTTCTAAGACTATGTTAATGAAATGGTATTTGATGTTTCACTTGACATTGTATACATACTCTAACTTAGCCTCATACTTTATAGATGATATTTTTCAGTAGAGGCAGCCATGGCAAAAAAAACAAAGGCAAAGGAATAAGGAAAAATTATTTTTGGCAAGGGGGAAACAAAAGGCTTTGATTTTCAATTCATTTTGATGTTGATTCAAAAGAGTTTAATCAACTCTTACAAACTGGTTTCTTAAACTTAGCTGGGAAAAGAGCCTTATGACCTCCTCCTCCACATGGAAAACCACATTTGTGCCCCCATTCTAGCATCTTTGGCATACCATTTGAGCCACATGTATCTTTACCACTCGAAGTCCCAGACAATTATGGTTGGAATGATATTGTACATCCTCCTTCCCCTTGTGTTGGAGGATGGCCAAAAGTTTCTTTATCGTTTCCACCACCGCCTCCTCCTAATAAATATGCTAAACCCATTGTTTATGTTGCTTCACATACATTACAAAAAAAATTCAAATCCCAAGAACTAGAACCTAGCAAAGGAAAATGGCATTCCCATTCTGTTAACTCCAACCAATCTCAAGCATCCTCACACTTAATCACTTCACATTCACAACACCCTGGACATGAGGATGGACACATCCCTTTTGAAAAAATGAACCTAGTAGCATCAATAGTTAAAGGTTAAATGCCTATTAAGGAAAATTCACAGATGCCCAAGGTAACAGAGTCAAAGGAAAGTGAACAAAGGAAAACTACCTCACATAAAAAAATATGATTTCTTATTTCATGATGTTATTTATTTTGGCTTCATCATTGGACGGTCACTCATATTTTGGACAATAGTTGTTTTAGAAAGTAGACAGACTATATTTATTTTGAACAACAGTATAGTTTTGATAGCTTGTTGACTTATTCAATTTTGGGCATGTATGAGCATATGTACTTAATATTTGGGAGTCACAAGTGTGTTTTGAAATATTTTATGAGAGCTAATTGGGATATATGTTTATATTGATTTTTTTATGATATGGATGCATTTTTATTGATCGAAGAACAAGGGGATATTTTGAAAATTAAACAAAAGAGTTGTTAGGGGGTCCCCGCCTATTAGTTAATATTTATTATACCCTTACCATTATTTATTAATATTTAATTATGAGTTGTCCCTATTTAATTAAAAGTTATTTAAAGAACTTAACTAAAAGTAGTTGAGACTACTCAAAACTACTTTTGGAGAATAAAAGGAGAATTAAAGGGACAAGCAAAAGTGAGGAGAGATATAGGCACAAACCTGATAATCAGGTTTGCTCTTGCTCTAGAATGAGATTACATTACTACTTCATTCATTTATGAAATACTTAAAGGCTAAGGACTTCTTGTTGATAACATCGTCTTACTGTAGGTGGCAATAAGGAGGACCAAGAAGCATTGATTATTGATATGCTTTATAAGGTTGATCATTTGTTTCTGATAGTATGTAAATTATTATTGGATTTCTAAATTGATTTTCAGTACTAATTAGGAAATTTATGTAGAGTCAAGACAGTGGCAAATTGTGGCTTGTTGATCCAGTTATTTTTCAGTATTGGTTTTACTTAGAAGATACCAGTTGTCTTTGAGATGATGTAACCTTTGGGAAATATTCTAAAAACTACCTTTGATCCCAGTTCCTCTTCCAAAAATACAAATTCTCAAGTTGTCACGACAACTCAAAGTCCAGAGACACCGGTCTCTTTTCCTCCATCCAAGTATAACATCATTAATCAACTAGCTAACATAAAATCAAATGTACCTCTCTTGGATATGGTGATCGTTCTGGAGAAACATCAGCATTTGAAGAATTATATGGAAGGTAAAACTTCTCCCATAGATAGTATATCTGAAAAAACCAATGGAGAGAAATCAGATGTAAATAGAATAGGTTTAAATAATTTTAGGAATCCTGTAAAGATCCTACTTTTTATATATCTATAAAAATCATGGATAGGATAGCTCATTGTTGCTTAATAGATGGCAGATATGGTCCTAGTGTCGTGTCCAAGATTATTATGGAAGAACAGGGACTCTCTTGTACAAATGAAAACGTGAGGAGTATGTTATGTTATAATAATCAACAAAAATCAACAATTGGCAAGATCAAAGATGTGACTCTAGTCCTTTGTACACATCCTGAAATCATAACCACTCTTAATATTCAAGTAATTGACATGCCTATTAGTAATTACTCAATTATTTTAGGTAGAGATTGGCAAGATTTAACTAGTGGTTATCTATCGTTAGATGGTTCACATATTTCCATACCTAAAAATGGAAAGAATGTCAATGTTTTAACGGAAGGAAGAATTTCACTGTATATTGAGAAAGTTCCTCAATATAATGTAAATTTTATTGAGGAAGATATGGGTGTCTATTCTATTTTTGTTGATGAAGATGATGTGCTTCTTGAACAACCAGAGGATTATGATGATGGTATGTGGCATATGAAATTTGATGGTGCATGTTCAAGTGAAGGTAATGGAGCAGGAATCATATTATACTCCCCTATAGGAAAAATTCAAAATTTTTCCAATAGACTAGAATTCGCTTGTAGAAATAGCGTTACTGAATTTGAGTCCTTATTTCTAGGAATTGAAAATGATTACAAACTAGGCTATGGTCATCTCACTATTTTTGGAGACTCGTAACTTGTTGTAAATCTAGTTAGAAAGATCTATAATCCTAACAACAAGTTGGTTGGACTTTGATTCAAAATTTGTTGTCCTTTAACATCACTCACATAAAAAGGGAATTAAATTCATTGGTTGATAGGTTAGTTGTTTTTTGCAGCTTCACCTACAAGGAAACTATTAACTCAAAGACCTAATTGTACCTTTCTATCCTTGTTCCGACCTCATATTCCCCATAATGAGGAATCATGGAAAGTTTTCCCTAATGATGAAAGCATTTGTGCTTTTATTCGGAATGAGTCATATAACCCGAAGGAAATAATTTCTCTTAATGATAATAAAATTCCTAAGGGCTTAAATCCTCTCGAAAGCTCATTTTCAACTATTGATGTTAGCAATAATAAAGATCGAAAATAAGGGGATTCGAAGCGGAAAATAGGAGATATCATTCCCATGAACATTGGAACTCAAGAGACTCCAAATATTCTAAAAATAGGAGCTCGATGTTCTGAAGAAGAAAAGAGGAAATTCATGGATTTATTCCATGAATTTAGAGATGTTTTTTACTTGTTCTTATGAGGATCTTTATGGTTTTGACTCTAGTATCATCCAACATGTTATGCTGATTAAGGAAAGAATTACACTTGTTAGGCAGAAACAAAGACCCATTAATCTTACGCTTGAAGCTACAATTAGAAAAGTGGTGGAAAATTTAATAAATGCTTACATAATTTGTCCAGTTAAATATTTTGAGTGGGTGCCCAATCTGGTCCCCGTATGGAAAAAGACGGGTGAGATTATATTATGCGTCAATTTTCATGTGTTAAATAGAGCTAGTGTGAAAGAAAAATTTCCCCTTCCCAATACGGAAATGATCTTGCAACGAGTTGCAGGATAAAAAAAAAAAGTGATGTCCTTACTTGACAGTTTTTTGGTTATAATAAAATAAGGGTCAAAAGGACAATAAAGTATAAAACCACATTCACAACTTATCTATGCTTATCTAATGTAGGTGTCACTTTTCAGAGAGCTATGCAGATATCTTTCAATGATTTTATCAGTAAGATAATTCAGATCTATCTTGATGACTTAACTGTGTATTCTAAAAGCCGAACATATCATTTTGATCATCTTAAAAATGTATTTTTGCGATGCAGAAAATTTGGCATATATTTAAATCCTTTGAAATCCATTTTTGGTGTCACTCAAGGTAAGCTTCTCAGTCATATCGTTTTAGATTCAAGGATCAACATTGATCCTGAGAGGGTTACCACAATCTTAAAAATTCATGGGCAGGATTAACTTTGTTAGAATATTTGTTCATAATTTTGTTGTTATGGTTAAGTTTATTCATAACATGATGAAACAAGATCAATCTTTTTCTTAGATAGAGGATGTTGAAAAGGTTTTCATAGGAATTAAAAGAGCAATCAGTTCTGCATCGGTCTTGGCGAAACCACACTTTGACAAAGACTTCATTATCTATATGAACTCAACAGAAGAAGCAATTTATGCTATTCTTCTGCAAAATGATGATCAAAAAAATGAACATCATGTAGGCTACATGATTCAGAGTCTATCTAATGATGAAATCAAACATTATTTTATTAAAAAACATAATTTTTCTCTTGTTAAGATTACAGAAAAAAATTACCACTTCATTCTTGGCAAGCACACATAGGTAAAAGTCCCTTTTCATGTTGTCAAGTTTATACTTTCACAAACACATATTTTAGGTAAACTTGCACAATGGCTTGCGAAAATTCAAGAACATGATTTAACGATCACAACATTGAAAACAATTAAGGTACGTGACTTAGCACTTCACTTGGCTCAACATCATGAACCATGTGATTCTTTTGAAAGGGATGAAAATGTGTTATCAACATTGTTTTATATCGAAAATCAAAATCTTGATCTTGTTCATTCTCCTTGATATAAGGACCTTGTGTTTTACTTGCAATTCCAAAAGTGTCTCAATTACCTAAAATCTCAATAATGCAGGAGGCTACGCCTTGAAGCCTCTAAATATATGATTTTGGGAAATTCTCTATTTCAGAGATCTATTGATGGATTGATGGGTTGATGTTAACGATGTATAGATGATGTTGCAACCTAGAAAATCTTAAAATAAATTCATGGATCAGGAGATTCAAATGTTCATATCAGTGGTCATTTTGTAGCAAAAACCACTGCCTTTAAAATCTTAAGAATGGGGTATTATTGGCCTCTTATTTTTAGAGATTCTTTCACATTTACAAGGGCTTTTGATAAGTGTTAAAAATTTGTTTCTAAGGAACAATTTGATGCCATGCCTTTGCAACATGTTCTTCCTGATTTTCCATTTTCTAAATGGGGTTTAGATTTCATTGGTCCTATCAATCATCCATCTTCTACAGGACATATTTGTATACTGACAACAACAGATCGCTTTACTAAGTGGACTAAAGTTATACCTCTCAAGTGTGCACAAGATGAGAAGGCCATCTCTTTCTTGGAATCTAACATATTTTCTTGTTTCGGTCTTCCTCTTGAAATCATTTCATATAATCGACCATCTTTCATTTCTACCAAGTTCACTCAATTTCTTAGTAAATTTGGTGTGAAACACTTCCCTTCTTCTACCTATTATCCGCAAGGAAATGGGCAAGCTGAATCAACTAATAAAAACCTGGTCAAAATTTTGAAAAAGATCATAGACGATAAACCCTGTCAGTGGAACACACTACTCATGTATGCACTCTAGGGAAGATTGAACCACCATTAAATATAGTACTAGCCATACTTCATTTCAGCTCTTATATGGCCAAGAAGCTATTATTCCTGTACAAATTGAACTTACATCACTTCGATTAGCATTACAGGTTGAAGAGTTGAACACGACAGATATTTCACAAAGAATAAATGCTTTGCTTGCCTTGGAAGAACAAAGAAATCATGCTTTAGAAAATATGAGGAGAAGCAAGCAAATTGTTAAAAGATACTTCGATAAAAAAGCTAAATCTGTTATTTTCAGAGTTGATGAGAAAGTCTTGCTTTGGGATTCTTCTCACACTGACAATGGAATACATTCTAAATTTTAGAATCTTTAGTTGGGTCCATACAAAATCGCCTATGTCATAGGAAATATCTCATACTCATTAAAGGATATGGAAAAGTAATTATTTTCTTATACAACAAATGGTTCACATATGAAGCATTATGTAAACCTGAATGATTTGATTGATCAGATTTTAAATGATTCTTGTAAATATTTTTCTTTGTTTTGTTTATTTGTTTTCTTGTCCGTACAACTAATTTTCACATAAGCCACTTACTTTGTCATGCTAGCTGCAAAATTTTGTTGATGTGCTGAAAAACTCATATGAATAATAAGAGACAGATGATCTTCATTTTGGGTATGTAACACTACATATGTAGTAGTTTCCATACCTACATGTTTCTGCTGAAACACGATGTGCAAAGTTTTCCCCATTTTCTTCTTTCCTTTTCTGCCCTTCATATAGTTTATTTTTGCAAGAGTATATTAGAGAAAATGTTTAACAAAATATGATGTTAGTAGACCCAGAGATTCTTCAGTTCTAGCCAATTCAAAATTGTCTACCCTATGGAGTTTCCAGATGTCAACTCACAACTAGCCACTAGCTTGCAAATGGTTGCAAGGAACAATTTAAAAAAAAATTACTATCTATGATATATAAAAAAATTTAACTATAGGTGGGACTCCCTAGGAAGAAATAATGCATGATTAATTTTGATTATATCCAGGAATGAATGTCACCACTTTACTTAAAGAGTCTCATTAACATTATGCAGTTGTAATTTTTCCTTCTTCATTTGATTATGGGATCTACCGTCGATCTGATTGCACAGAAAACAAGAAATGTTTTGTTCATAAAAAACTTCAAAGTATCCTCTTTCTTTCTCACATTTAATTCATAAATAGCATTACAGGCAAATTATGAGGCACTAAGGATTTTTTTTTGCTGAGTCTCAACTAGCATTGATTACAAAAGGTTGAGTTCTAAAAGATGGTGTGGTCTATAGATCACAAGTTTCTTTTGGTATATGGTTTACCACATATTTTAAAAGTTTTGGTTCCTCATATCATCAATGTTATTACTTTCAAATATGGAAACATTGGTTTCGTATATAAAGGTGATAAGTTGAAATCAAAGGGTCGATATTCTAAATTTTTGATTTCATATGGTATAACATGTGAACTTTACATTCAAGTTGTCGACCACTTCACAATTATACCATAGCGTCAAATATGGGATATATTTGTTGGTTGTATTATTCATGCGCTTTCAATGTGGTTTCAAATTTTGAAGCTTGGATATATCATATCAGGTTGATGTGAAACCCCAATCATCGTTTCATTTAGTTGTGTTATTGGTCTGTTGACGTGGTTATATGGTATGTGAACACTCGCATATCTAGAAAAGTTTTCAGACATATGGTCAGTTATTTGTGAGTAGTGGAATCTGATATGGATTAGAAAGTTAATGCAATTACATTTTCGAAGAACCTGGACTCCATGCATTCAATGCATGAATCGTGATCTAACTGAGGTATACCAACTTTATTGGGATTTTGTAATTTTGGCATTTCATTTCTTGATTCTGCATTGGAGATTGATGCTCTGATCCAAGTTTCACTATGGTAATTTGTTGTGACTGCAAGACTTGATTTTTGGAGGTATATTGGACACCAAAGAAAAGTATGTTTATTTTAGCTTGTACCCATCATATGCGTGTCTTTTGTTTGCGGTAATGGTTTAAAAATAGCTTTGTTTGATTGGTGAATGAGTATGTTGTTTGGGTTACCCTCTTGACTCGTTTTCTCACATCTACAAGAAATTTCACTAGTTTAGTGCTCTGGTGTTAACCCTCATCCTGGAAAATGTTATATCTAATCTTAGTTATGTGAACTCATTGTATATAACTCATTTTTTTTTGTTGACTTGGTTTAGTTATGTTCTTTTTTGAAAATGTGAGGGCACTATAAAAACCCCCTTCTCCATTTGTTGTACTTCAAGCCTTGGTCAGAAAGTGTAAAAGACTCCTACGTTTTCCTCTTTAAGTATTTCATTTCCTATTCAAAGGTTCTGAACCATCCCTTATTTCACTTGGCCGCATAGTACATCGAACTTCCTTGAAAATTTGTCTCGTCATCTAATTTGTTGCAAGTAAAACCCTACTGCAAACTACCTTTACTACAAACCGTACAACAAACTACCTTTACTCTGAGATTTATGAGTTTCTTGGTCGTGTTATTTCATGATTAATTTCGGGTTTTAAGATGTCCCATCTTTAATCTCGGCTTATGTGAGTTTGTACATCTGTATCTGGTTTGACACCTCTACATCCCTTTCACAAAGAAATGTTAACTCCTGGCCATGGTTAATTTATTTTCAAATAAAGAAAAGGGTAATCTTTACATTATCCAGTTGTGAACCCATCTATTTGGAGGCCATCTCATAGCTCTTTTCCTTGAGTGTTAGTTGGTTGATGTTTTAAAAACATATAGTGGAAACTAAGAAGTCCTTGATAAAATTATTTTGTTATTAAAGCCCTAGGGTTTTAATTCTATGCATGTCAAGGAAAAATCTTGAATTGGTAAGGTGTTTATGTATTCGGTCGAGCCTAATAACCTCTATGCTCTTTTGGGTAGTATTGAACCTACAATTGTGAAAGGGAATACAACCCAGTTTCAAATCTGTTTGTTGTATATATTTAAATTAGGAATGATCCATATATATGATACATTTGTTGTCTTAATTGAAAATATTATTTGATGGAATATAACTTGAGTGTTATGCTTCTAGGGATAGATTGAAATTATTCAACCAAAGAGACATTCATTTTGGTTAATATATCATACTATTGAAGGGTTTTGCATCGACTTTATAAATTTTGTTGTGAGTATTATTTTGATAGACATTAAGTGATATGAAAGGCCACATGCAAATGTTACATTTCTTGTACATACAAATTTTTTATTGAAATGTTGGTTCTGGGCATGAAAATTGGAAGTGAAAGGAAATATAACTCAAATATGTTTTGTGATTTAGAAATGTTTTTATTTCTGCATGTAGGACCAAATCCCTCATTCTTCCATTTTACATAAATTATAACCCTATTACCAAAAATGTTTATCATTTTTAAATTCCATCTTTACTCCTCTTGTTGTATGAAATTAAAAATGTTTTCTCTATCAGTTGATATGGATTTTTGCGGCAAAAGAATAAAATATTATGGTCAAGGACATGTTTTGGAAAGGAATCTATTTCAAAGTGATTGTGTTTTTGGATTATGTTTGTATTAAATCATATTTATATTTTGAAAAATGAATAATTTTTCAAGGACAATTCCCTCCATAATCTCATTTTACGTGAATTATTCTCGGTTCCTAAATTTTATTTTCATTTAATCCATATTTCTTCCCCCTAATACATAAGAATTTAAAAGGTTTCTTGGAAAGTGACAATGGATATGTTAGCAATAATGAAAAGAGGTTTGTCATGGCATACATGAGATTATTATGGGCAGGCATTTGGAATTTGGAACATGGTTGATGATGGATGTGTTATTGTTTTAAACATGTGACATTACTCTCCTTGCCATTTATTTCACTTTTCATACATTACAACGCCCCTCACATTCCTAATTAGATTGAAATTCCCATGTTTTTAATAATAATTAGTTGTATAAAGTGGTGAAGTATTTCAAAGCAGAGATGAAAGTTTGTCTTGAGAGTTATCCTTTCCCCCTTTTATCCTTGGTTGATTGCATGCTTGTTTATTGATTTGAGTCAAAGTTATTTCTAAAAATATGTTAATGCAATGGTATTTGATGTTTCACTTGGTATTGTATACATACTCTAACTTAGCCTCAAACTTTATAGATGATATTTTTCAGTAGAGCCAGACATGGCAAAGGAAACAGAGGTAGAAGAAGAAAACCAAATGATTTTTGGCAAGGGGGGAACAAAAGAATTCGATTTTCAATTCATTTTGATGATGATTCAGAAGAGTTTAATCAACTCTTACATACTAGTTTCTTAAACTTAGTTGGGTAAAGATCCTTCTGACCTCCTCCTCCACGTGGACAACCACCTTTGCACCCCCATCCTAGCATCTATGGCATACCAGTTGAGCCACATGTGTCTTTAACACCTGAAGTCCCAGTCAATGATGGCTAGAATGATATTTTACATCCTCCTTCCCCTCGTGTTGGAGGATGGCCAACAATTTCTTTAACATTGCCACTACCACCTCCTCCTCAGAAAACTCCTCAACTCATTATTTCTATTCTTCACATGCATTACCAAAAAATTTCAAAGCCCAAGAACAAGAGCCTAGCAAAGAAAAACGACATGCCCATTATGTTGACTCCAACCAATCTCAAGAATCCTCACACTCAATCACTTCACATTCACAACACCCTGGACATGAGGATGGACACACCCCTTTTGAAGAAATGCACCCAGAAGCATCAACGGTTAAAGTTAAAATGCATATTAAGGAAAATTCACATATGCCCAAGGTAACATAGTCCAAGGAAAGTGAACAGAGGAAAACTACCTCACACAAAAAATATGATTTATAATTTTATGATGTTATTTATTTTGGCTTCATTGTTGGACAGTCACTCATATTTTGGACAGCAGTTGTTTTAGACAGCAGATGGACTATATTTATTTTGAACAGCAATATAGTTTTGATAGTTTATTGACTTATTCAATTTTGGGCATGTATGAGCATATCTACTTAATATTTGGGAGTCATAAGTGTGTTTTGAAATATTTTATGAGAGTTGATTGGGATACATTTTTTTGTTGATGTTTTGATTATATGGATGCATTTTTATTGATGGAGGAACAAGTGGATATTTTGAAAATTAAACAAAAGAGTTGTTAGGGGATCCCCACCTATTAGTTAATATTTATTATACCAATATCATTATTTATTAATATTTTATTATGAGTTGTCCTTATTTAACTAAAATTTATTTAATAACTTAACTAAAAGTAGTTGATACTACTCAAAACTACTTTTAGAGAATAAAAGGAGAATTGAAGGGATAAGAAAAAGAGAGGAGAGATAGAGGCACAAACTCTGATAAGGTTTGCTCTTGCTCTAGAATGAGATTACATTACTACTTCATTCATTTCTAAAATACTTAAAGGCTAAAGACTTTTTGTTGATAGAAGGGTCTTATTCAAGGTGGCAATAAGGAGGACCAAGAAGCATTGATAATTGGCATTATAAGGTTGATCATATGTTTGTGATAGTCTGTAAATTCTTATTGGATTTCTGAATTGATTTTCAGTACTAATTAGGAATTTTTTGCAGAGTCGAGACAATGGAAAATTGTGGCTTGTTGATCCAGTTATTTTTCAGTCTTAATTTTAGTTAGAATATACAAGTTGTCTCTGTAATGATGTAACCTTTGACTTCTAAGTATTTTTTTGGTCCTTACCCATTTTGGGTATGAAAGAATGTTTTTGGTTGTATTCCATAACTGAATAAACAAAATCACTTGATGGTTTTGAGGTCTCATTTTGGACTGTATGTGTGATCTTATTTCATATTTTTATGTTTTTATAATTATTCATCAAATATGTTTAAATTATTTTCTGATATAAATATTTTTTATTTTTTTCAATCATAACACAACATAAAATACAACATTGATCTCAAAAACATATTTCTTGAAGGTTAACTGAGATTTTTTGCAAAAAGGATATAAACATGGGATAACAATCCCTACTATCTTTCCTTAGCCCAACAAGATTCAAAAATGTTGGTATTAGAATAGTCATTCATTTTCATCAACATGAGGGTAAGTGTATATTTATACACATTCTAAGTTGGGGCACACTCCCTAAAAGGGGTTATGGATCCACTAATCTAGGTCAAACCTAACCACCCTAAATATAATTAATAAAGTGTTTGACTATGTCATCTTTTAAGCTAAAACCCAAGACACACTAAAAATACACACAATATAGGTCGGCCCACATCCTTATGTGAAGATTGCACACTATCATTTTGATAATGGGGAAAAACAAAAATAATTATATCCAATACCACTCTATTGAGATTTATAAGGGTCAATGAAAGAATCAATGGAACCAAATATCACTTGAATTCTAGATCCTCATAACTTCCCTAAAGAGAGATCAGTCTAGTGCACTAAAGAGAGTGTGAAAAAGCCAAGCATAAGTGTTGAAAACATAAATACACAAGTGCACGTAATAGAAGAATGTCAATCACAAGAGAAAATTCCAAAATTAAGTGCCCTTAGGCTTATAATGTTTTTTTTTCAAATCAAGAAGATCACAAGATGAGATGGTACAAATGAGAACTTGAGTTGTGTATTTATACACAACTCAAGTGAGTCATCCTTCCATTTAGGTTTATGGGCCAACATAACAAGGGCACACACCCCAAGATGATATTGAGCCTATATATCAAGTTTGACTAGGCCATCCCTAACCATAAACCTAGTATACAATAAATGAAATACAATATGGCATTAGCCATAATTACAAGCACGTGTGGATACATATGCATAGGCATATATCACATGTACCTATTCCACCATTAATTTCAAAACCCCCTTTGAGTTGAACAAGGAGCCACGAAAAGAGTCATTACAACACAATATTTACTCCCCCCCTTAATGTTGAACATAGGACCATATCACTCCCCCTGAACTCCACATCTCTCCTTTAGAAATCCATCAAGATTATCAACCACCAAGACTAAGCTCTAAACAAATTTAGGTGGGAGATGTATGAGATGATGCATTTCAATAGGGACATCAAAAACCTAAGCAATGGCGTGTTGTGGAGAAGACTCCTCCTTATATTTCTCAAATGGGATAGAAAGGAACTCAATTGCATAAGTTTCATCCTAAAAATAGTCATAAATTTGAGTAAGAAGGACCCAAGGTGGATATTCTTCTTGATAAAATAGAGAGGGAGCAAGAAACTCAC
>JASDQU011508474.1:3885-17772 GCA_032191745.1 Picea mariana
TGCAAATTCCTGCAAGGAGTGAAGTGAACGTCCGCAAGGTGTGCGTTGACTAGGGTCTGAGTTTCATCTCAGAAAGCTCAGGAGAGATATCGTTGTTCTCATACCAGTAGAAATGTAGGTGAGGCACAGAGACGTGCAAGGTGTGTGCAGGCTGGTGGAAGCTTAGAACTTATCAACCAAGGGGAAAGTTGAAGGACTACTATTGCAAAGAGTGCACAGGGTCGAAGACTCAAATAACCAAAAGTTATTTGAAAGTTTTCCGCAAAGAGTGTGAGCAAGAACCCTTTTGGAAGGCTTGAGTTTGCAAGTGAAAGCTCAGGAGGGATAATGCCTTTGAAGTGTTCAAAGGGGGACGAAGATCGAAATTGTTGTAGAGAAATTAAGTTCAGGAGGGAGAACACTGAGTCGTTGGGCAGAAGTCATTGGGTAGTGAATCGGGCGGTAAGAATTCCTTGTGGAAAATTCACGAATTCGCAAGGACCGTAGGATCCAGTGGAGCTGTAAGGTGGTTAGGAGTTGGATGAACTCACCACCCTAATATCAAGAAACAACGTGAATCATTGATCATGGTCAATAAGAGCCGTTGATCTTGTTTCAACCCACATCGTTGGATCATTTCGTGAACTCAGGGTTCGTGAGTTTGGAGGGAAGATCAACTTCTTGGTTTCACGAAGCTCTGAGTTGCGAGGAGTAGGGAAGGAGATCCAGACCGTTGGATCCAAGTCATGGGAGAACCATTGGATTATAAACTCCATGTGGTATTGTGTATCGGGGGTTCGAGGTTTGAAAGAAATTCTTTTCGACTGCAAGGTCATGAAGTCCTGAGTGTTGAGGGCTTGTACAGACACATAACACATCTGTTAGGTGGGGCCACATGATTGACAGGTGGCATAGCAACAAGCACCCAGAGAAAAGTGGAAGCAGGTGACAGGTGGAGCACACACATCGCCTGGAAAGAAGTCAACCCATTGTTGACTTATCGCATCTCGGGGATTCACAAAGAAGGAGCATGAGGGCTCAACACTCCAAATCGTGAAGTTGCGAGTTGTGAGGGGAGCTAGAGTTAGACCCTAGCTAATGGTCACTTGTAGAGGCACTAGCGAGGAAGGAGCCATACCCGTATCGCTACATCGTGTATTGACATTTGGAGAAAGAGGAGTCGAGGGTCTTCGACTCATGAACTTGTGAGTTACGAAAGGTGCTTGCGCTAAGGCCTAGGTTGTGGTTGCATGGAGACGTAAGGCTCGTGCCTGGTGTTAAGTTACGTAGGGAGGGTTTTCACGAAGGACCTGTGGATTGTGTAATTCGAGGTTCCAATAGGGATCCGAGGGAGCTACTTTGGCCTATAGAATGATCCTGTGTGGATCTCAGACAGAGGGTCGGGGGTCTACGTTAGTTTCTTTCTTATTGACTCTTGGATTAGATTTTCATTAGTGGTATAGGTCTTTGTATCTTATCTTGGATTAGATCAATACTTTTCTTTACTTTCTGCATCTTACTTTCTTTAGGAGTCATTTTTTTCCTCTCACTTTGTATTAACACTATTGTACTCAATAGTCCCATTGATTGAATTTTGTGGTCATTCGTTGGACATCAATAAAATTATCTTACCTTATCACTAACAAATCATCCCATAGTTTCTCAAATGTGGGTAACTTTTGAGTACAAATACATTGAACAAATTAATTCCATGATGGACCAAAGCCATTCAGAGTGATCTGAACTAGCTCACTCTCATCAAAATCTTCTCCAATGATAGTGAGCTGATCTCTCAACTTTGTGATCTTCATTAGATAGCTCAATACAGTATCAGTCCTTCTCATGCAAGCACTAGTGAGTTTGTTCTTGAGAATAATTTTACAAGATAGATTGACAGTCTGTTACAACATTACAAGGTAATTAGACAGATTGACACTCTGTTACAACATTACAAGGTAATTAGACAGATTGACACTCTGTTACAACATTACAAGGGCATTAGACTCTATAGTGTGCATTTCCACTTTACCAAGTTGGAAGCGCCCTCCAACATGTGATGTTGTTGGAGACAAAACCTGGCCATTGTTGCAACCCCTAAATTCACACTTGAACAAATATACCAGACACAAAAGAAATCAAATCAACAAGTTATCCCAGGTGTAGATTTCCTATCTTAGATTCTCAGGCCAATGACAACCTTCTTGTCATTGTAAAATCCTGGGCATCTCACCCAACATTCCATACATTGAAATCATGGGTGTTATGGGTGACATACTACCAATAGATTCCAGACTTTTATACAATCGTGTACTTTTCTGTAACTTGTTGGGACTCCATAGCCTTTTGGTAATCATACCAAGTAGGATGAATGGTTATGTGAGTTTTTTTTCTCCAAGGAAAACCTCATGGGATCCTCCCTCTTCTACTGAATATTCAAATGGAGGGTGGATGAACCCCCAACCACAATAGCAGTTGGTAACCCAATGAGACCTATTCTGATTTGAACCTCAGTGAGACTAGAAAGGGAGACCTCATAGTGAACTCCCCCTTGAAATTGTTTTTTTTAACTAGTTGAGCTAACCCACTAGGATAATGGTTATATGGTTTTTATGACTATGACTCAAATGTTATAAATAAAATCATGGTCTTATCTTCAGTTGCAGATGGTTTATAGTTGAAAAATATCCCACGCTCTTTTGTCCAAGACAAAATGATGGGTTGGTAGCCTTAGTGGCCAAATGTGGAGATAACAGTGAGTTATCATGGTCAGTGCATTGGTGCAAGTAGTCCAATACTCTTTAGAACAAGAAGCACATGCCCATATTTAATTGAAATTCCTTGGAATAGAACAAAGATGATCAGTGAACATCATCCTTCAACATTCAAAATACATCAAACACTACATCAGAAAGTGTTTTCATCAGTATTAACTTCTGTTGCATTAATAACACTTGAGTTAGGATTATCCAAGACACGGTCCTATTCCAATTATTTACTATTGAAATATGTGATCCATAAATGGTAGGCCTATGACCCATCTATCTCATCGATATGGATACTCTACGGAAATAAAAAGGGCTTCTCTGCAACCTCTGTTTAGATTTGGGGTTTGAATTTGGTTCACTTGCTATTTCCTAGAATGAAGGTTCTGTTTCTTACTTTGGTTGAAGAATTCATTGGTCTGTTTTCACTGCTAACTGAAGGTGCCCCATAGCATTTTCATTATGTGAACAAATTCCAAACTCCATTTACTTCAACTAATATGTTTACATATGTTCTACCAATCTACAAGAACTTGTCACTTCTGCCTGGATTTATAATTATAGGAGATCTGAAACAATTATTTGATAGAACACATGATGGCTCTAAGTGACATTTTAGCACACACACATCCAGAGGGGTTGTCGTAGGTTTCTCACCACCTTTTGAACCGAGGGAAGTTCACCATGTTTTGTACAAAGGTGAATGGTTGGGGTTAAATATCAAGGTTTACATCTCAATAACTACCAACGAATTAACAGATAGCAAATAGTATAATGGGAACCAACCAATAATGTAGGCAATGGGGAAAATTTCTATGATTAGAAGACAACCATACTCTTAAATTGATTTAGTGCTAGAATTCAACAGACAAACAAACTCTAACACTGTTTGCTGCTTCCATGCATATGAGCATACATATCTGCTTATTCAATGGAGGGCTCACCAACTATTCAATAAATGACAATTTTAAGTGCCCAATTGATTCAATGCTTGGGGATTTAGGAAATGACATCCAATGCATACAATGAAGACTTGGATAAAGCATATGAATCAATAGACCAAACAATTCGTCCTTTTAGTGATAATGCCAATTGATGCTGTAACTATGGAATGTAATCCACGATTCCATAGATCAACAATTATGGTGCTAGTTCAATAACAAGTGAACATAACAGAGTGTGAATCACTATGGTTGGTACATAGCAACCGAATTCTCAATTTCCTTAATGCTGGGAGTTAAAAAAAACTGAAGAGAGTTCTAATACATTTAAGTTTTAACCATTTTTCTTTCGAACTGACTGGGGAGTTCTTGTGGTTTACATTGTGTCCAACTAAAATTTAAACGAGATAATTTGATCACACAACAATATAAACGCAACATAATACATATTTTATCTTGGAAACCCAAATGGGGCATCATTTCAATGGATGTTTTATTCTTCTCAGGAAATGGTTACAAATGTGAGCTGCTACAAAGGTGAGTTGCATTCCTGCCAAAGTTTAATGCATTTTTACCTACTAGCAAAATTGTAGACAACTTTGGCTCAGAGACGACCTTCGATCGAACAAGATTTTTCTTCCAAGTTCTTCATGTTCTTCTCCTGCCCTTCTCATTTATTCTCTAGCTCTCTTCATTTTAATCCCTTCTTCTTTACAACCTTCATTCGGAAATTGGACAGATAAAATTGGACATTTCTAGGCCAATATTTGATGAAATTGTAACTATCCAAAAACAAGTACAAGGGATACCCATTAACATAGATATAATTCCATGGTTTACATTTAAATTCTATGAAGATAAGAGCAATGATTGAGTAAGAATAGCTTCATTTTTTGACAATTCATGGAATAAGCCAAGATACACTTTAATGGTGATCATCAACAACAAATTTAAGCTGAAGGTCATAAAAGAAATGGAGTTTTAATCTAAAAAGAAACCAGAGTATATATTTCATAGCTCCTCTAAGGAAAGAGTTACAAATATCTCAACTATTGAATTGTTGACATTGACAAATTACATGATGTACCTTTGTTTCAGACAGATGAAATTGATACATGAGAAAGTCTATGCCAAATCTTATCTCTTTTCCAAAAGCATAATCCATTGAGGGAAATAGTAGTAAAGCCGCTGAAGATGAGATCAATGTTAAATTACAAGCGAGGAGTATTTTGGTGTGATGTTGCTTGTCTTGAGCTAAATAGGTCTTCTAGAGGCATCATTGTCTTATTTTAGTAGTAACATGGAAGAATATGGTGTTAAAAGGTGTTCTCCATAGATGGATAACAAATGCCTCGACTCTTTAAGTTAGATGGGCCAAACTAGGGAGATATCAGAAGCCAATGTACATAACTTCCATCAGCGATTGATTCAATGAGAATGTGGCCTTGTGATCAATTCACAAACATAAAAACAACCATGTCAAGGGGGAAAGCAACAACAATCTATTTTTCAATTGGGAAAGATGGATCCCCGAGTTTATCTTCGCATGATATACAATGTGAAAATATTTAGAATCTATAGTATCTGTTATCTACATGGGTAGTATCATGGACACCATGAGATTATTAATTTAAGCAATGTAAAATATTTCTTATTTAGAATTTTTAGATAATCACTGTTTTTCCTTGCAAACTTTAGTATTGTCACACCATTTGAATGATATCCCAATGGACAATGCCTTTACAAATTCAATCAAATTTACAAACTTCAATGTGATTCTTTTCTAAAATAGGTACGAACAATTGTTTCTTGAACTTGATCGTCTTTTTTGAAGTTGAATGTCCTTTTCCTTTAATTCTTGATTTGTCTATATTTTTAACTTTTAGTCTTGAAGTGTTTGTGGCCATATTTGAATTTCTTGGAAAAAATGTTGAATACTTTTGGAAGGGTGCAGTTTCATAAGGCCATTTCTCTCAATGTTTTCAACAATCTTACTAGACCAGACAACTGTTCATTCAATTTTTGTATGTAAACCTGAGGGTTAGGTTTGGATGTTTCCTTGAATTAGGAAACTATTACTCACATCTGATATATCTAGGAAATACTCTATATTCTTGGATCCATTATTAGAGCACAACCATGTTTCGCTAGTTTTCTTTGAAGTTGCACATTTATATTAGTAGAAAAACAAATTTACAAGTACATAAATGCATCTTCCCATACCAAATAAACTAGCTCAAAAAACATCATTCTCCTAAGCATTGGAAAAATGTAAATTAATCCCAACATCAACACCATTATCCTCAACAATGAAAATGAAAATGAAAATTCCCACTCCCTAAGTCTATCATTGTTATATTCATCAACTAGGAATAGAATGGAACAAATTAAACTCCCAGAAAAATATGCTAGACTTAGGATCATGTTATAGTCAACTAATGCAACCATTATACAAAAACTCATCAAATATTGGCTAGAAATGTAGTAATAAATTTAGGGAAACAATTGATAACTTGGAGCATAATACATTTTTTTCATTGGAAAAACTATAATTTTATTCATATTAAGATAGAATTACATTTATGCATTTAAGCATTTCTGTCATGTTCAAAAAAGAGAGGGAAATAACTACTTCCCATCTGGAATTTTCTTGATAGTATAGAATATTACAAATGTTGGCTTCCACAAGGGAGCAAAAAACTAGTCTCTCAACAACACTTAGAGTTCTAAACTTAGATTTATCAAAAAAGTTTTAACAATTTTCCATATAGATAATCAAAATAAACTAGTAAACCTCCTAAATCCCCGTTACATCAACATCAATATATACTCCTCCATCCAGAATAAGATCAAAACAAAGTGGAATGAAAATATGCAGAGTGTTGGCTAGCCTTAAGCTCTTGAATATGCCACTGTCCACTCTCCAACTGTAGACCATCCTTTGAAAGTCCATATGATTTTCCATTTATTTCCTTGTACATGTGATGAAAATAGGTTGAGTTAAAAAACTTGAATTTCATCAAATATTGGCCTAGAAATGTAGTAATAAATAACAAGTAATACAAATTATGTGAAAAAAGCTCAGTGAACAAATCATACCTTCTCTTGCCAAAAGAAATTGAAGTAGGAAATTTTAAAATTAGTTCTAAAATATAGAGATCACAACTAAGATCAAAAGAGTTTCCTAACATATGGCTGGAGAGGATTCACCTTGTGTCATGTTCCTCTAATTTCTAATGTATGGGGATGAACACAACTTTTGCGCATGATGCTCTTCTCTTGCCTTTTACCAATCTGTCCGAAACAAATCATTAATATGTAAGTAATAAACTATGTTTATAAAATGAAGAAACATACATAAACGATCAAATTCTCACCCTTTTTCCATTGTGAATAAAATATAAGTTTTCCTTAGGGCTCAATTCCTCTTTGAATTCAAGGTGTCTTCTAACTTCAAACAAATTCCAGTTTTCTTCAATGTACAATGTTTTGAAATGTGCACCATCCTTCAAAACATCAATGGATATTAGAGGAGAATGAGTGCCATCGTCATTGTCTTTCTCTATTTGCATCCAAATCCAATCCATGTTCTCCCTTATTTGCCTAAAACGCCGAAACTTAAAAGAAACATAGAGAGTTTGTCTCGATATTGAATATATACAGGTTAAAGAGAATGAAAAAATAGTTAGAAAGTGATGTCAAACATTGTGAAAGTCAAAGAAAAGGAAAAACCAAAATTGTAAAACATTACCTAAAACGAAGTGTCTCTACACTCAATACACATTTTAATTGTTCTCCATTCACAAGATGTAATCTTGTATTCCATCCAGAGTAAAATAAGTTGGATAGTAACATGTCAGAGGGGTTTGTGAAAGAATATGTCTTCTTATTCATTCGAATAGAGTATTCTTCCATGAACACTTCAGAAGAAAACCAAAAATGGTAAGTGAATACCAAAATGATCACATGCACCACCCTTCTCCCGCATACTAGATTGAATTTAAGGAACTAATTTTGAACGTATGCAATCAATTAATGTTGGATTAGAATTTGGTAAGCCAATTTCATGAAGTGTAGGTAACTTGGATTCTTCAATTCGTCCAACCCTTTTACTACTTGGAAGAAAGTAATCATACTTATAAAACCAAACCCCTTCTTCCCGCAATGACATGGAATTATTGCCCTCATAGAGTGTCTCTCCTATTTGCAAATGGAAAACACTTAAAATACTAGTAATACTCTCCACAGGCTGCCATTCTTCAAAATCATAAATGCACAAATCTACACATAAAAAATATAAACCACATTAAGTATCCATCTAAGCTAGGGAATTCATATTTTAATACTCAAATCCCAAATTAAAAAAAAGAAAAAAACCTTCAATGCTTACAAAATGACGAGCTCTTACAATTTAGTCCAATTTGAGGAAAGATTTCTTGTTTGGAAACAAACTCTTTGAGTATGTCCTTGTGATCATACAAATGATATATAAGCACCTTCTCCACATTTTCACCCTGTTGGGTCTGCTTAAATTCCTTTACTACACCTTTCCAATGACATTTTAAATCGTCTAGTTTTCTTTTTTTTGCCCAAATTCGATTCCTTGATGGTTGCAAAGTAACCCAAGATCCAATGGACACCTGTAACATGATCCACTTACAACTATAATAGTTTCCATCTTTCCTGAAGATCTACGAGTGCCCATTTCATTGCAAGAAAAATACCAAGGATCCATAGGAAAAAGTTAACAAGAAATTCAATTCAATAACATTTCAATTAACTAAAATGGAATTCCTATATTGCCTTTTATGGGATTGTTGTATGGGAATCAAATAAAATCATCATCAACTGAATTAAACAAGAGTATAGAAATGCTACACTGAACAACAATGTAAACACCGTGATTGAACAAGAAGGATAGTTTGTTACTCTGTAGTATGATGATATTCATTCTTGCTACATTTGTTTCAACATTGAAATCAACTCTTGAAAAATTGTTTTATTCTTATCAAGCCACCTTCAATAGAAAACTTTTAAGCAACAAATTCAAAACACTTCTCAAGACTCATTTCCCCTTACATCCATTATTGTATAAATATGCCCGAGCATCAAAGGTTGTTTCACATTGAGAACCATAATAGAAGGAACATGAAATCTCCTTATAAATGAAGTAACATCCTATACCTCGTGAACAATTGGAGGTAATGAGTGAGAGAGATTCATCATTTTCTTTGTAGTGAACACAACAACAAGGATTGTGAATCCCCCTATATTTTAGGTTTGTTTCTTGGGGATTTTAGAAAGGTTAGGTTGAAATACCTAAGCCAAAAATAGGAGCTAAAAGACCTTTGTAATCAACAAACACTACTCAGAAAATCCTAACATCCTTATAATTGGAAAGAACAACAAAGAAAAATAATTTCATAAATTGATTAGAGAGGGAGTAGCGATAGGGTTTGAATCAACAAAAAATAGGTAAGATACATATGAAATAGGGCTTTAAAAAGGTAGGATAGGTCTTTAAACTGGCTGGAAATAAGTTATAAAGCCTCAGTCTATAATATTTAGAGATGACTCAGGTGTTTTTTTACATCAACAGGATCAACAAAGCCTTGGAATTCTCCTAAAAGTCATTTTTTTCATACTTCTATTTGGAAGCAATGATGAGTTTGTGATAGTGGGCACATCCCTTTGCCAAATATAGTTATTTATCTTAGCAACAAGAGAAATGATAGCAGTCAGTGTTGAGGGGGAAAAATATTTAAAGGAGTTTTGTTGTGCCATGCCTAATGGGATTATCCCATAGGACCAACTTGGAAGCTAAATGGAGTGAACGTTACATAGTTTATGGTAAATAGTTCCTCATTTGTTTTAGTTGCACCAAATCCTTTTCCTAAAGATACTTCTTTTCCACTACCTAGACCATTCCCTATTTCCATCGATGGTACAAGTGGCCATAAAGCATGGATGAATGTAGTATTTCAAGAGACCAAGATGAGAGAAAATGTAACTCTAGGTCTTAAAAAGGTAACACACTAAGAGTTGACATGATGACAAAGAATCACCTAGAAGGGAAGAATGCTCCATGATTAGCTTGTTCCTTTCTATTGCATTGGAGCCCGATAACTTTAATGACTTTACTGTACAAAAGGAATCTCAGGATAACTATTTATGAGTTCGAACTCATAACCTCTTAGAGGAGAATTAAAGGAGGCCCTATAATACTAGAGCAGTTATAGGAAAAATTCAAGTAATTTCAATAAATATGTTTGTCTAAACTAGTGCACCTAATCCATGGGGATTGAAACCAATTACTGCAATGCAACCTAGGGATGGTTTTCCACATTTGTGGATGGTCACCCTAGTAAACATGTGTAATATCCCTAGGGTTTTAGGGATTTGTAAAATGGGTTAGGTCCACCACAAAAAAGCAACTTTGGTCAGTCTTCCACCTAGTAATTTCATCCAAAAACAGTAAGAAAATGTATTCAACTGATTCTAGGGAAGAACCAATACTTAGTTACCATAACATCATCAAAATTATACAATATCCGATATCAATAATATTAAACCAGTAGTGACAACATTCAATAGTATCCAGATCAGAAGTAAAGAGTATCCCAACATAGTATTCAAACCATCAATGTTTAGTACCGATAGTAGCATTATTAAACCAATAGTAAACCCCCCTTAGGGTTGCTGTCACATAATCCAATTACCCAGAATTCGTTGGTTATTATAGCAACAGTTTGTAACAGAAATACACCATATTTAACCCTAGTATCTACCACACTAATAAAAAAATGAACCTATGCTTGAAGGACTCCTGGAAAAACTCCAGTCCTCCAGAATGCCCTCGCTGTCCTTCTGTAATCTCCCCTTTGTCCTTGGTCTGCACTATGCTAACAGTTCTAGGGTTTGACCCTTCTCCAGGAAGCAATTGTAAGGTTCAACCCTCCTCACAAGGGTTTCTAGGGTTGGAATGGCACCTCAAAACCTCCTTTCAAAGCTGGAACAAACCCACCAAACCCTGAAGTGGCATATACAAGGACTGTAGTAACCCTCGGCCTATATGGTTGTGACAATGAGTCTTCCTCAGCTCATCAAAAGAGTGTGGATTTCTAGCTGGTAAATTATGCTCCTTGAGTGCACATTTCTGCAACCTCTAAACCTTTGAAAAATCTCATATAGGGATTTTACTTCCATCCCATATGACCTCCTCTAAAGTGAAAGAAATCTGAATATGACTCATTCCAACTTTAGAGCCATTGCATTTGATAGAGTTGACTTAGCAGCATAAGACCAAAGCATCCAAACCTGAGAAGAGTAGCATATGATTGATTTGGTTCAATATAGATAAATTAGTAAGAAGGTCGGGGGGACCTCGTCTACGAATTGGAAAATATAAACTTCTCTAAAAACCTGAAGGTGTCCAAGCAAAGTGGTAACACAAAAACACGCCAAAGAATGTTAGTAATGTGAAGCGTGTGAATGCATTAATATTTATTCAATACACTATTTCCTTCATTTATTATAATTATTGGATAATGGGATAACACATTAATTCAGTTCTCAATAACCAAGATAATTTTGAATTTCGGGCAACTCGGGCAGAGATTATGTGTAGAGTATACACAATATATTATTAAAAAATTGTGACTATCTCCAAATTATATAATAAAAAATTGTTTAAGACATGCACCTCTTTTAAATTTTAGAATATTTTGATTGGCTAATACATGATGACATGGAATTTGTATTAGGGTTGGTAGGACCAATTTTCAACCAAATTTTCCCTAATGGAAGTGCAATTTTGGGAGCTGACGATTGGCATTATTACTAGGGAAAAAGTTTGATTCCCTGGATTTAATAGGTCTGGTATAGGATGGTGTTGGGAAGTCATATTTCTTTGAATCATTAGTTTCCAGTTGCTTGTATTGAGGGTGAGAGAAATAAATGGTATGCAAGGCATTTTAAGGTCTCACATGGGAACTCCAATTATGGAGCACATCCCTTTGATTGTTATGGATAAATTTTTTCTAGTCCAGGAGGATCAAGATCTTGACTACTATAGTTTTGTGCAACACAAAAGAGATATTTATGGGGGTGGTGAGCACAATATTTAAGGATTGAAATAATAGAATTGGAAAGAACCCTAAGAAGGGGATTCTTTTTCAAATCATTGTCAACGGAAATTCATATGAGGATCCTCTATATGACATTTACTACCATGTTTATGAAGAAAAACATCATAATTTGACATTTTTCTTGGATATTACTTTTAACATTGTGTTATGGGTATGGAAGGTCCTCCTAAACACATCTAATGCATATATTGGGGCTTCACAAACCATAATAATTGTTGTGATAGTGGGTTCCTTTCCTAATATTTCTATTGAAGGTTTAGTTACAAGTTTTGCACTATATTCATGGTGTTTTTTGCAGCTACTTGGTTCTCCTCTTTTTGTATGTAAATGCCTATAATTTCCAAGTGGAGGCATGGCATTAGTTGGAGAAGATGAATACATCTCATGCTCTCTTTTATTATCTACAAAAGTTGTATTATTTTCTTACTTATTGTAGCTTAGGTGACATGCTATCACAACTCTCTCATTGTAGTTTATTTTTTTGACCTCATCAATGGTGTTGGGTTCCCTTTATCTTGGTATTGGTTCATAGGCCTAAGGTGTTGGCTCAAAGCCTTTACATTAATCTCTAAGCATGATACTAGGGTTTTAGGTCGCTTCTTGTGATTTTTTGTTTTGTTTTGAGGGTGTGTTTACTCCACACACCTTATTGAATATATGTGGGGGATAAACTGGGTCTTTTCTCATAGACAAATTGCTCCCTTGCACATCAATGAAGTTTTTTTAAAGGGAAAAATTAGTTGACATATGGTCAAAACTCTCTCATTGTCGTTTATTTTGTTTTCTTCATTGATGGTGTTGGGTTCCCTCTATTTTAGTAGTGGTTTGTAAGATGTGTGGAAAAACCTTGGGAATTTACAGTAATGAATGGGATACTAATGATCCCAATATCGAAATATAAAATGGAGAATGTGAAAATGTTCATGGCATGTTTCAAGATAAAAATGGTATGGAATGTGATGCTCTAGAACTTCATGATAACATTGATCTCTCTTTGTCTTCAAATATAGTACAAAATTAAGGATATATTGCATCTAGCACTAACCATGGGTTCAATGATAATCACATTATTGGTGCTAAATCAAAGTGAAAGGAAATTATCCTTCATCTATGCTTAATGAGGTTATGTGAATCAAGTAATATGGAAGAACATGAGTGGCAAGTAATTGGGGCCATAACATTGGTTTCTCTCATCAATGACAAAATTATGAAATTTGTCCATGAAGAACCAACAAAAGAGGTTGAAATAATAGGTTTACATAGGAAAATATAAGAAAAATATGATAATGACCTAAATAAAAATGCAACATTAGGTTTTGAGAAAATAAAATTATAATAAAGAAGGAGCCCTTAAAGATTTTGGTCCTTTGTATTTCACTAGAATTCCAAGGTACCCAAATTCATGTCTGTCTATATGTATATGGATGAACCTCAACCTAAGATTTCAAGGTCAAATTGTTACATCTATATTTGAACATGTGAAACAAAAGACATGAATAAACAATCCTTAATGTTGTTGGAGAAACAAAATAAATTTCATGGAACTAAAAACATTAACTTGTTGCCAAAATTGTGCCCTCTAATCGACAAAGTGAAGATTAGAATTTATGTCAACATTATAACAATGAGTGTTTATATCATGAACCTCTATATGGATTAACATGACCATGAGAGGATTAAAGTAGGAAAATATTAAGAAAGTCTTGAAACCTTGAATAACCCTCCACATATAATTTGACAATGGAAATGTGATTTTGTTTCTTTGTCATGTGAGACACAATGAAAAGAAGGGTAATGCTATGAAAAAATAATATAAAATGTTTTACATCGCCATTTCCAACCCCTCATGTTGAATGCTTAATGCTGTAGAAGAAACAAAAGAAATTTCATGGAACTAAAAACATTAAATTGTTGCCAAAATTGTTCCCTCTAATCGACAAAGTGAAGATTGGAATTTATTTCAACATTAGAACAATAAGTATTCATATCATGAACCTCTATATGGATTAACATGACCATGAGAGGATTAAAGTAGGAAAACATGAAGAAAGTCTTGAA
>JASDQU011508475.1:653-11644 GCA_032191745.1 Picea mariana
TTAATGGCGTTGCTTTTTCATTATTTGAGTAGGTAAATTGTGAATCGCCCGTGGCCTGTGAGCCTTTCGTTGCGGAAATATTTGCCTTGTTAATTGGGCAGTTAAAGGAAGGTATTAAATATAAATATAAAATATAAATTCAACTTACCCAGTCTGTCATGTCATTGAGTTAATTTTGATCTCGAAATAAGTGAAGGCTGCAATAACACTATAAAGTTATCAACCAATAAAATGTAAGAAAATTCAGTTTTTTTACATATTAATTTTTTTTTTTTTTAGTTTCTTATGTTATACATTAAGGTTTTTACAAAATTTTTGAAGTCAACCTAAATTAATAAAGTAGTCAAAGCGAACTCATCGTTATGTATACTGCCTGGGAGACAGTACAATAAATATTAAAATATATGTCATTTGATGTGCTATATATATTTTAATATATATATTTTAAATGATCGATGTATGTTATAACCTATACACTCTTAAATGTATAAATATTAGAATATATATCGTTTGATGTGCTATGTATATTTTAATATATATTTTTAAATGTTCGATGTATGTTATAACCTATACACTTTTAAATGTGTTATTGGAATATGGTAATTATATTTAATTAGTTATAATTTAATGTCTTATATAATAAGAAAGTTGAGAGGGTTTTTAAATGGTGTAGAAATAGTTTTAAGATATATAGTGGTTGAAAGTATCTTTACTTTTAAATATAAAATTTATTAATTTGGATGGATAATAGATATATATTTATTTATAAATATTTTAGTTAAAATTAGATTTTTTTCATAAATTAAAGTTTTTTTTAATGGTATTAATATTGTTGATGGTTTTGGGTCATTGTTTTTGGTATGGTATTAATATTGTTGATGGTTTTGAGATATGTTTTATAATTATTTATATAATTCATAAAGTTAAGAAGGGTTTTAAATGGTGTAGAAATAGTTTTAAGGTATATAGTGGTTGAAAGTATCTTTATTTTTAAATATAAAATTTATTAATTTAAATGGACAAATAGATGTATATATCTATTTATGAATATTTTAATTAAAATTATATATTTTTCATAAATTAATTTTTTTTTTAATGATATTAATATTGTTGATGGTTTTGGGTAATGGTTTTTGGTATGGTTTTAGTATTGTCGATGGTTTTGAGCTATGTTTTATAATTATTTATATAAATAAATGTATATATTTATTTATAAATATTTTAATTAAAATTAATTTTTTTTCATAAATTAATTTTTTTTTTAATAATATTAATATTATTGATGGTTTTGAGTCATGGTTTTTGGTATGTATTGTTGATGGTTTTGAGCCATGTTTTATAATTATTTATATGATTAAGTATTCTTATTATAATGCCATATTTGTGAGATGAGATTTTACATTCATACTCTACTTCTAATTTGTTGTGTATTGTGAATAATCTAATATAGATAAAAATTGTGAGATTAAAATGGTTCCTAATATATTAGCTAAATCAAGTTTTATAGATTYCATAYAAATTTTTAAAATTAATATGATAGCCSAACTTTATTAATAACATCACTCATAATTTCGATGTTRTATTTTATAGGCCCTGTTTAACATATAATTGTTATTTATGTAATTTTCATAATAATTACAAAGTGTTTGAAAAATTGTATATTTTGTCTATATCATGTATATCTTTGTATTATACACATATGACTCAATTAATGCAAATATCTATAAATTATGTTTAAAGAGGATCTTGAATTATTGTATTATACACATATGACTCAATTAATGCAAATATCTATAAATTATGTTTTAAGAGGATCTTGAATTATAAAGTGTAGATTTCAAAATGTATAACAAATTCATAAATTCATCATTGAGATGTGACTAATTCAAAATATGTTTAAATATTATTAATCTATTTTAATAAAAAAACTTATATTGAGTTGCTAATTAATTAATACTAGAAATTAATAAGTAAAYRCTTAACTTCAATATGRGAAAAATTCATATATTTTTTAATTTTTTAATAAATTTAAATAATGTAAATAACTATAAATTATGTTTTAAGATATGACTCAATTAATGCAAATAACTATAAATTATGTCTTAAGAGGATCTTGAATTATAAAGTGTAGATCTCAAAATGTATAACAAATTCATAAATTCATCATTGAGATGCGACTAATTCAAAATATGTTGAAATATTATTAATCCAGTTTAATCAAACTTATATTGAGTTGCTAATTAATTAATACTAGAAATTAATAAGTGAACTTAATAAGTAAACGCTTAACTTAAATATGGAAAAAAATCATATATTCTTTAATTTTATAATAAATTAAAAAAATTCAATGTTATAAAATTCAAATAATTATTATTTTTTGATTTGAACTTTAATAATGAAGAACTAGAAACATAATTTATCATCAAGATATTTGTCAAAGGTGTTTTAGATGGATGTGTGAGTATTCACCCTGACCCTTCCACCCACACACACCCTTCATCACCTTTGATCGTGCTTTGATCTTCATAATCTTAATTATAGTTCCTAACATCTGTTGCACATGTCAGCCATAAAACGAACTAATACGCAGTGAAAAATACATAAACAAAATATCATTTGGCAAACATATAAAAGAAACTCAAAGATTTTACGTGGTTCGCCCAAATTTGGACTACATCCACCAAGAAATGGTATTGATTCTTCTTTCTGTTCATAAATGGAGATTCAACAGTTTCTCTGACTCACACCACCTTCTTCTCACATACATGGAATAAATAAATTCGCCTAGGTTTACAGTTTCAATTCAAACCATTAACTAACTGAATAGTAAATGCTCTCCTATGCATACTCCAGCTGAGTTGACACATGCACAACCGAATCCTTAAAAATAAGAGTTGATGTGGATGATTGTTCCTCGAATTTAGGGGTTCTGTTGTCACACATTTCAACAATCTCCACCTTGACAACAAATTTATTTGATACCTTGCTCATTATTTTATTCTATCACCTTTTCTGCAAACCAAGAGAAGCCAAGCACCATCGTTGCTTCTCTAAAAATACTGGTTTTGTGAACATGTCTGTGCAGTTCTCTTTTGTATGAAATTTTTCAAGAGAAACTCCACCTTCTTCGATGATCTGTCTTACAAAATGGTACTTGATAGGAATATGTTTTGTTTTATTGTGGTAGGATGGATTCTTAGCCAAGTGAATAGTACTTTGACTATCACATAGTATCTTTACTTTGCCCTGCATCCTTCCAAACTCACCAAACAAACATTTTAACCAAACCGCCTCTTTGCAAGCATGTGAAGCATCTATGTATTCTGCTTCTGTAGTGGATACATCAACAATGTTCTGTAGCTTTGACATCCAATTAATAGCTCCACATGGAAGAGTAAAGACATATCCTGAAGTTGACCTCCTCTTTTCCAAATCACCTGCAAAATCATAATCAACGTATCCACATACTAACTCACAACCACTGTTATAGGTGATACAATAATCACTTGTGCCCCTTAAATACCGAAGCACCCATTTCATTGTTGCCCAATGCTCTTTATCTGGATTTGCCATATATCTGTTAACAACCCCAACTACATGTGAAATGTCTGGTCTTGTACTAACCATCACATACATTAAACTTCCTACTGCATTAACATACGGTACTTGAGACATATATTCATTTTCTTCTTTTTTACTAGGACATAAACTTGAAGAAAACTTAAAATGGGAAGTGAAAGGAAATGAAACTAGTTTCACACTATTCATACCAAACCTCAAAAGTGTTTTCTCTACATGCTTCTGCTGTGACAACCAAAGTTTACCATTCCTCCTGTCTCTGAATACCTGCATGCCCAAAATTTTCTTTGCTTCTCCTAGATCTTTCATCTCAAAATTCCTATCCATTTGAGCCTTTAACCTGTTGATCTCAGTTATTCTTTTGCTTGCTAAAAGCATATCGTCAACATACAACACTAAGATAATGAATATGGCATTGTTGAATTTTTTAAATTAAACACAATGATCATACTCACTCCTTGTATAATTCTGGCTCACCATGAAAGAGTAAAATTTCTTGTACCATTGTCTGGGAGACCATATAATGATTTCTTGAGCCTGCAACCAAATTTCTTGTTGTGATTCTGAACAAAACCTTCAGGTTGTTCCATGTAAATATCCTCATCCAAATCTCAATGTAAGAAAGCAGTTTTAACATCTAGCTACTCCAACTCCAAATCAAGTAATGCAACTAATGCTAACACAACTCGAATTGAAACAATCTTAACAATTGGTGAAAAAATCTCATGAAAGTCAATACCTTCTTTATGATAATATCCTTTCACAACCAACCTTGCTTTGTACCTTTCTACCTTATCATCAACACCCTTCTTTAGCTTGTAGACCCACTTGCAACCTACAGTTTTCCTATCTCTTGGAAGTTCTACTAGGTCCCATGTAACATTCCTCTCTAATGCATTCATTTCATCCTTCATTGCTTCTTTCCATTTTTCACTGTTATAACCCTTCATAGCTCCCTGATAGCACAAAGGTTCATAATCATTAATACTTAAAGAAACTGATGAAACAAAATCATCATACCTTCTTGGAGGAATTCTGACCCGCGTAGACCTCCTTAGGGAAGTTTGTGGTTCATCCGCATTCTGTTGATTGTCATCATCATCCATGTTTTCCTCTGTAGGAACCTCTTCAGAAACTTGTTCATGTTCACTTTCATCTGTAGTTGAACGGGTTTCAAATTGAATCTGTTGATATTTCGATACTTCTACCTGTTTCATTTGAACATCTACATCTGATTTGATGAGAGATGATTCATTAAATATTACATCTCTGTTAATGGTGATCTTGTAGGTAGTAGGATCCCACAACCTATATCCATTAATACCATCACCATATCCAACAAAGATAATCCTTTTTTATTTTGGATCTAATTTAGAAAGTCGATGTTTCAGAATTAGAGCATAGGCTTCACAACCAAATACTTTAAGATTAGAATAATTACAAGGGTGACTTGTCCATACCTCTTCTGGAATCTTGCATTCTATTGCTGTTGATGGTGACCGATTCACCAAATAGCAAGCTGTATATACTTCTTCTGCCCACAGTTCCTGCTGCAAGTTGGCGTTACTTAGCATACTCCTTTCTCTCTCTAGAAGAGTCATGTTCACGCGTTCAACAACTCCGTTTTGGTGAGGAGTATAGGCAGTGGTTTTATGCCAATCAATCCCAAACTCCTTGCAATAGTTCTCAAACTCCATTGACGTAAATTCACCACCATTATCAGTTCTTAAACATTTAATGGACCTACCAGTTCTCTTTTCTACTAAAACTCTAAACTGCTTGAAAAAAGTAAATACATCAACCTTTCTTTTCAACATATAGACCCAAACCTTCCTAGAGAAATCATCTATAAATGTAGCAAAATATGACGATGCTCCATAAAAAATAGTAGGGGATGGTCCCCAAACATCAGAATGGATATAGTCAAGGATTCCTTCACTAGTGTGTCTTCTGGTTTTAAATTTCTGCCTATTCTGTTTTCCATAAATACAGTGTTTGCATAAATCTAACTTTAAAGACATTAGATTATGAAGTAACTTACTATCAGTTAATACCTTTAATCCTTTTTCGCTCATATGGCCCAACCGTTGATGCCATAGTCGAACATAATCATTGTCATTCTCAGATTCAACTGTCGCATGATCTGACTCGGTTCTTACTTCTAACAAAAATAGGTTTCCAACCTTCTTCACTTTCATGAGCAATAGGATTCCTTTGTAGATCTTCATAACTCCACCTTGAACGATACTCTTATATCCTCCAGTATCTAAGACTCCCAAAGAGATTAGGTTCTTCCTAAGCTCAGGTACATGTCTCACATCAGTTAATATCTAACAGATCCATCAAACATCTTAATTCAAATGCTACTGATTCCCACAAATTTACATGAGATATCATTTCCCATGTAAACAATTCCATCATTTATAGACTGGTAAGTAATAAACCAGTGTCTATGAAGACACATGTGATTAGATGCACCATAATCTAATAACCAATGTTTATCGTGACGTGAAACAATACTAATTGTTAAAACTTCATCAGCCATACCTGAACCTGTTTCAGTTGCGTTTTCTTTCTTCGTCTCTTTTGAAGAGTCTTCTTTGGAGGCTTGTTGTCGCTTCCAACATTCCTTCTTCAGGTGTCCAGATTTGCTACAATACCAACACTTAAGCTTGCTCTTCTTGCCCTTCAACTTTGATCGAGAGAGATCCCTCTGAACCTGCCCTCTTTCTTTAGGTCTTCCTCTGACCACCATCGCCTCAGTTGTAGAGGTTTCTAAATTAGATTTCTTCCTTGTTTCCTCAGATAGTAGAGATCCAACAATAACATCAGACTCAATACTTTCTATTGAACTGAAACTAATAGAGGTAACAAAGTGATCCCATGACTCGGGCAAAGAACACAATAATGTAATTGCCTTGTCTTCATATTCGAATTTCACTCCCATGCTTTTCAACTAAACTAAAAGAGTATTAAAAGTATTTAAATGATCAACTATTTTCGTACCTTCTTTCATGCGCAAACTGTACAATTTTCTTTTCAGGAAGATCCTGTTTGTCAAAGATTTTGTCATATACAAGATTTCCAGCTTTGTCCACAAACCGATTGTTGTCTTCTCCGTAACAATATTGAACAAAACATCATCGACCAAACACATACGTATGGCACTTAGTGCTCTAGCATCGATCTCATCCCACTCTTCATCTGTGATGGATGCATTTTTCTTTGATTTTCCCACAAGTGCATTCACCACGCCTTGTTTCACGAGCAGATCATGCATCTTGAAGATCTCAAAACTGTTTTTTCCATTGAACTTCTTGATTTCAATTTTGTACTTTGAGTTTTCTCCATTTTAGTTGTTCTCGTACTTCTTGGCCTCCGTCGCTTCAAGTATTGCCTCCAATGCTAACACCTCGTCGAGCCAGTTGTCTGATAGCGTTTCAAAGAGCAACCTCTTGTTGATCTGCCCCTTTACATCTTTGGGCAGCGGGCACCCAGGCTCGATGCGGGAGGTTGAGCTGGTGGCCACCCACGTGCATCTCTCAAGCCAAAAAAGTCACATGAAGTCTGCTCGACCTTGAGGGGCATCGTGCGTTTAATTCAGAGTTTCAACGCACCTTTCAACAGGAGAGACCTGCGTCGATTTCAAATTTCTAAAAAATCACAAGTGTAGCTTTGCAATTGTTGCACCCTTTGAGAGGAGAGACCTGCGGTGATGTGAAATCGACGCACCTATGAAAACATGGCACTACTGCTCCTTGACGACACTGCTGCTCCTCCGAATTTGATAACCTTGACACCCTCTCAATGATTTTCATTTTCAACGGCCTCCAACTCGACTTTGATACCACTTGTTGCACTTGTTAGCCACAAAACAAACTAATATGCAACGAAAAATACATAAATATAATATCATTTGGCAAACATATAAAAGAAACTCAGAGATTTTACATGGTTCTCCCAAATTTGGGCTACATCCACCAAGCAATGGTATCGATTCTTCTTTCTATTCATAAATGGAGATTCAACAATTTCTCTGACTGACACCACCTTCTTCTCACATACATGGAATAAATAAATTCGCCTAGGTTTACAGTCTCAATTCAAACATCTAACTAACTGAATAGTAAATACTCTCCTATGCATACTCCAACTGACTTGACACACACACAACCAAATCCTTAATAATAGGAGTTGATGTAGATGACTGTTCTTCGAAATCAGGGGTTCTATTGTGACAGATTTCAACAACATCATCATATCACAAGAGTTGAGCATTCGATCCTCTTCGTACAAGACAAAACCTAAGTTTCATTAGATATTTCTCTTTCTCTTTCTCTTCTTCTTCTAATGGGAATTCAAAAATATTCTAAACAACATTTTCCATATGTTGAAGCAACCCATTTGTTTAAATTACTTAACATAAACATGTAATGTCTATGGCTCTATGCAAAGTGCTGTGAAAAATGGAAGGAAAATGGATATCTTCATCTAGACACGACAAAAACATTTAACTTTGTAAAATTTTATTTTTAGAAAATAAATAAATACTTATGTTCTATGCAGAATGCTATGAAAAATGGAAGGAAAATGGATATCTTCATCTAGACATGACAAAAACATTTGACTTTGTAAAATTAATTTTTGGAAAATAAATAAATACTTATTGATAAGTGTGAGCATATTCTTAAAAACATTAGAAACAAACATTGTTTTTTAGATTAATAACGATTTAGAATCTTTTATGTTAAAGCTGGAAGGCGTTGTGTTTATTTTTCAAATATAGAAAAATATGTTACTCTGTATTCATGTTGCTTCATGCTTTGCATTACTATATTCATGTTGCTTCATGTTTTGCATTACTAGTGAGCGATCCATATCCAATGCTCACAAGTTATCAAATTTATTAAAAAGAAATGCACATTGAATTTATGTTTATGTAGTTATTATTATTATGTATTTAAAATTGCATTGAATAAATCATAAGAATAAGCTAAGGTGTTGTTATAATGTTATTAAAATTTTGGTAAGGTGTTGTTACAATGTTATTAAAACTTTGTTAAGAAATATAAAAGTATGAATTTTTGTATGTTTGAATTAAATTGAGGATTGGTTATAGATGGTTAATTTTCACATCAATGGAGGTGTTGTGAGTTTATGTAGTTATTATTATGTATTTAAAATTGCATTGAATAAATCATAAGAATAAGGTAAGGTGTTGTTACAATGTTATTAAAACTTTGGTAAGGTGTTGTTACAATGTTATTAAAATTTTATTAAGAAATATAAAAGTATGAAGTTTTGTATTTTTAAATTAAATTGAGGATTGGTCATAGATGGTTAATTTTCACATCAATGGAGGTGGTGTTGTGAAAGAGATTATTTATGAGTTAAAGTATAGTATTTTGATTAGAACTTTGTTAAGAAATATTAAAGTGTGGAATTTTTGCATGTTTGAATCAAATTGAGGATTGGTCATAGATGGTTAATTTTCACATCAATGGAGTTGTTGTGAAAGAGATTCTTTATGACTTAAAATATAATATTTTAAAGTATAGTATTTTG
The DNA here is from genome assembly GCA_032191745.1 of Picea mariana. Classification (NCBI taxonomy): domain Eukaryota; kingdom Viridiplantae; phylum Streptophyta; class Pinopsida; order Pinales; family Pinaceae; genus Picea; species Picea mariana. Next base: position 9,798 of record JASDQU011508475.1, read on the forward strand.
ATTATGGTATAGAGGATGAAAAATTGAATGGTGTTTTTTAATGCATTTTATTAAGTCCCCAAAAGTTAAGGTTAGAAAAAAAACACTAGGGAAGCTCCTTTAGATCCATTTAGTGTATAAAAACGTTTTATGAAAAGTTTACATGAAACTTATAAAAGTCAAAGTGTGTTTTATTGTTTACACATTTAATATCTTACACAAGAGCTTAAGAGAACCCCATAACACCATCATGACTTGCATGATATGAACCACAAAAGATATGGAGAAGTTTGATAAACCTTCACAAGCACTGTAATTGCATTAAAATATTTTGTATTATTTAAAAAGTATTAATAACCATTTCTTATTGAATGTTATTCTCTTTTAAAGTGAAGGTGTGGGTGCTGACAACCTCATTACAGAAGGTGATAACTTGCCTTATACATATTATGTATTGGGTTGAAAAAAAACATGTATTACTAATACCCCATTAGTCCCTGCTAAGATAAGATAGTCAACCATTTGGATCAACATCACCAAGATGAGATAGTCGTCCATTTAAATCAACATCATTGACTCATGCATATGAAATTGAAGAATGTAGAACACACATACATGGACACCTAAATTGTCTCACCGACATTTAAATCTTCTAGTTCTTAGGTGTCTACTCTTACTTGCCTTCTTTATTATTTCTTGAGGAATGACGTCTCCTAAATCATTTGGCGGCCTTGGTAGTTTTTAAAGTATTCTATTGCCATGGTATCTTTTTTAAGGCATATTTAATGCATTTGTAAGGCAAATCTGTGAGAGGGAAACAAAGAAGGAATAATATCCAATTACTATTTCTATCATTGATGAATGCAAACTATATAATTGTGTACAACATTTAATAATTTCGCTAAAGTATTCTATCAATTAATGATTTTTCTTGAACATATTAACGAGTGTTACCTCTTGTATGTCTTGTTGCACGAGTGTAGGTGTTGAAAACCTCATCAGAATGTGCAACAACATACCCAATACATGTTATGTAGGTGGTTGGATGTATTATCTTTTTTTTTTTAACATAAATTGAACTGAAATTATATTAAAAGGGTTGTGTTGGGGTGAACAATGGTCAAAACAATCTACATTGTAGGGCATAAAGCTTTAGAATTTTAATAACTAGTACATAAACAACACAATCACAATTTATCATCCTTACATGGCTTTTTCCATGTAATTCAAGATTGATAATATCTTTATGAAATTGTCCTATGCACTACAAAATTTTAGAAAAACATGGACTACATATTAGAGGCAAGATCTTGTAACTCAGAGGCCCTTAAAAGGTGCAAAGGCCCATTTTTAATTTGTATCCACTGGAGCTTGTTGACGTGGTCAAAATTCCCTTTATCAACAGCAAGGGTTACCCTCGATAAGAAGTCCCAATTAGACTTCTCACTATTTGGAATAGGGAACCCATCCAGATTTTGACCCGTTAACCAAATCTGGTTTTGGATTTATCGGTTGTGGCTTGGTCCACCGATAAAGGTTTTCTAAGATAAAGAATGAAATACAACTAATCTAAGATGCATGTGTCCAGAGGAAACTAAGGTAATTAGAAGGAAAACATAGAACCAACCATGCTCTTGTCAATGGCCCGAGAAATAATTCACATAGAGCAAAGAGAAGAATATGAATAAATAATTGCAAACACAAAATAGTTTAGCATTTAAACAATTATTTACAATCCTATGCCCACAAATTCAAGAAAATATTCCATGAAGAACCACAACAAGAATGCAACAAACATACATGATATTAGTCTACAATACAAAGTACATTCTTACACAACCGAAGTGCTGAGAAAAACGCAAAGGAGT
>JASDQU011508476.1:4394-19781 GCA_032191745.1 Picea mariana
CTCAATTTGTATATCGTGGAACTCCAGCTGTTGTTTGGAGGACATAGAACAATATAATTGAATTTTTTAGCCAGTTGGCCCGTAGATCCGCTTGAAAATTTCTATGGCATTGTAACACAAATGTAGAATGTGGCTTGTTTTAGTAGATTATGTTGATCGATGAACTTGGTAAAATTATTTTCCTGGAATTATTTGAAATCAATGAATATATATTGTGCGAAGTGCAATTGTGCTATCATATCAAGAAGAGGCCCTTAAAATTCAAATTGGTCGTTGTTTTGGCATTTTTTCTTAATCGATGAACTTGGTAAAATTAATGTCCTAGAATAATTTGAAATGAACGAATATATACTGTGCGGAGTGAAATTGTTCTATCATATTAACACGAGGCCCTTAAAATTCAAATTGGTCCTTGTTATGCTTGTGGTGATAGAATTTAAAAAAAACTTTCTTTTCTTTCCTTCAATTTTTTTAAAATAAGCGATTTAACATCCTTTAATAATTTAATGTAATTCAATTGTACAATATAAATATTTAATATTAATAATTTAGTATTTGAAAATAATGTTTTTAGATAAAGTTAGATAGGATGACCATCCGTAAACAATTGCAATCTTGAATCCGTGAGTCGCGAGGTCCTGTCGATTTGTATGTCCCAGAACTCTGAGTGTTGTTTGGAGGACACGGGACAATAAAAGTGCAATGTTGAGCCAACCACCCCGCAAGTCCGCCTGTCAATTTGTATATCACGGAATTCTGGGTGTTATTTGTAGGACACGGAACAATAGAAGCTCAATTTTGAGCCCGCTAGGCCGAGAACCTGCAATCCAAAAAGTGCCTAAGTATGGAATGAGGGATCTGCATATGTTGTATAAAATATCATGTCCATAATTTATAAAAGTACATGTTTACTATGTATTGCTTGTTTGTCGGAAAACTTTTATATCATTTGCCCGACCAAATTGTACAAACTTTCTTGTCTAATTAAATTCTGCAATATCAATATTTAATATTAATAATTTAGTATGGAAAATAATGTTTAGATATGTTAGATAGTTGATAGAGATTACCATCTGTAAACAATGGAAAACTTGAACCCACTAGTCCTCGAGTCCATTTGTCAATTTGTATTTTGCGGAACTCCAAGTGCTATTTGGAGGACAAAGAACAATGGAAGTGCAATGTTCATCCAACCAGCCCGCAAGTCTGCTTATCAATTTGTATCGCGGAATTGTGGGTGCTTTTTATAGACCCTGGAACAATAGAGGCCCAATTTCTAGCCCGCCAGCCCAAAAACCCATGGGCCAAAAAGTGGCTAAGTATGGAATGGCAGATCTATACATGCTTTATAAAAATTTCATGTCTATAGTTTATAAGAGTACATACTTAGTATGTATTACTCATTTTTCGGAAAACTTCTATGTGCAGAAGTTGGCAGATTCACAACTTCAGATTTCACTTACTTTTATATCACTAGCTTGACCGACCGCTTCTCCGTTTGATATTGTAATAAACAAATATAAACTGGCCCAAGTCCAATTTTGCTATGACATGAACATGAGGAACTTAAAATTCAAATAGTTGGCAAGTCTGCTTGTGAATTTGTATATCGCGGAAATGCATATGCTATTTGTAGGGCAGGGAACAACAAAGGCCCAATTTTGAACCCACGAGCCCGAGAATCCTCCATCCAAATAGTGGCTAAGTATGGAATTAGGTATTTGTGCATGCTCTATAAAATCTCATGTCCACACTTTTTAGAAGTACATATTTACTATGTATTACTCATTTTCTCTTAATGTTGTTTATAAGACACGAAACAATAAAATTGCAATGTTGAAGGACCCAGTCCGCAGCTTCGTCTTTCAATTTGTATATCGTGGGACTCTGGGTGGTATTTGTACGATACGGAGCAATGTACGCCCAGCTTTGAGCCCGGCAGACCGAGAACCCTCAATTTGTATATCGCGGAACTCTAGGTGCTATTTGTAGGGCACAGAACAACATAGGTCCAATTTTGAGCCCACCAGCCCGAGAACCCGTGATCCAGCCCGAGAACCCGCGNTCATATTATACAAAAATTTTGGGACGCAAGTTTCCGAATACGTGGGTTTTTCTTTGAAATAAGATATTTCACATCCTTTTATAATTTTATGTAATTAAATTGTATAATATCAATATTTAATATTAATACTTTAGTTTTAAAAATAAATTTTTTTGGTAGTGTTACATAGTTCATAGGGATTAGCATCCGTAAACAATCGCAAGGTTGGGCCCACCAGCCCTAGAGTTCATCTATGAATTTGTATATAGAAGAAGTCTGAGTGTTGTTTGAACAACACAGAACAATAGAAATGCAATGTTGAGAGAGAGAGTCCGCATGTCAATTTGTATATTGTGGAACTCTTGGGTGCTATTTGTAGCTAACGGAACAATAGAGGCCCAGTTTTGAGCCTGCCAACCCAAGTACTCATGATCCAAAGATTGGCTTAAGTATGGAATGCGGGAACAATACATGCTCTATAAAATCTCATATCCGTTCTTTCGAAAAATAAATTTTATTTATTGCTCCTTTTTTTCAAAAAAATTCTTCGTAAGGAAGTTGGTGGATTCACGTATTCAGATTTCAATTACTTTTATATCACCAACCCGGTGGACTAACCACTTCCTTGTTTCATATTGTACAAACCTCTTTGTCTAATTAAATTGTACAATATCAATATTAAATATTAATAATTTAGTATTCAAAAGAATGTCTTTAGATAATGTCCAATAGTTAATAGGGATTAGCATTCATAGACAATCGCATGCTCAAGGATGCCAACCCTTGAGTCTGTCTGTCAATTTGTATCTTCTGGAACTCCGAATACTGTTTGTATGAAACGAAACAAAAGGAGTGCAATTTAGAGCGACCCACCTTGTAGGTCTAGTGGACAATTTGTATATTGTGGAATTTTGAATGCTATTTGTAGGCCAGGCAACAATGGATGCCCAATTTAGAGCCCTCCAGTCCAAGAACCCGCGATCCAAAAAGTGGTGAAGTATGGAATGCGGAATCTGTACATGTTGTACAAGAGTGCAAATTAGAGCGACCCACCTCACAGGTCCACTGAACAATTTGTATATCGCGGAATTCTGAATGATATTTGTAGGCCGCGGAACAATGGATGCCCAATTTAGAGCTCGTCATTCTGAGAACCCGTGATCCAAAAAGTGGCTAAGTATGGAATGTTGAATCTATAGATTCTCTAAAACATCTCATGTTCATACTTTATAGTACATATTTAGTGTGTATTACTCGTTTTTACGAAAATTTCTAGTTTATATTTTCTCTCTGCTTTTCCTTTTTGAAATGAGGGTACCTTCATAGGCGGGTTTAACATTTTGTTTCCATTGTTCTGCCCCCTACAGGTAGCACTCGAACTTCCGTGATTTACAAATTTGCAAACAAACCCCCCTTCATGTCATATGCTTTCGCTTTCTGTTTACTTGGTCCTTTTTCCAAATGTCTCATGCTTTTATATACAGAACCCTAGGTTCAGCAAGATACAAATTGCCCTCTTGCCATTGTGGTTTGGTTGTTCCCCTACGCACAAACAACAAATGAAATTCCACGACATACAAATTGACAGCCGATATCTGTCACTGAGATGCAATATGACCATCGACCCTTCACGTCTCCTGGGCATATCTTCTTCCCTTATTCTTTTCTAACTCTCATGAACGCTTTCCATACTTAGGTATTTCTTTGAATTGGTTTCATGGGTTGGCCAGTGCCTCACCAAAATTCACCATCATCATTGCCTTCATACTTGTTTCTAGATATGCAATAATTAAGCTTTAATGCTAGTAGTTCATCCTGGAGGAACCGTTAGGATTGTCATTAATGCCCAGAAGTCCAGAGAAGATTTGTCATTACTACGAATTAAACTAAGATTTGCACACAAGTATGTTGTCCTTTCCAAGTATTCATTTCAAACATGAGGCAATCTGTTTTTTGTGCGTCAGTGGGTTGGCGCTTTTAATAAATTTATAATTCTTAATCTCTCTTCATCGTCACCACCACCTTCGCACTTTTTTCTAATTATGCAATTAGTAAGCTATGATGGTGATAGTTCATTCTGCATGAACCCTGGAGATTGTCATCGATCAGCGAAAGGCTCGAGGAGATATTTCATTGATACACATTAAACCATAATTTGCGGAGGGTTATATTATCCGACCTTGATTTTCATTTCAAACACCGTCTCGAGCAAACAAAAATTCTTATTAAGTTGTGGTAGAAGTTCTGTCCAGATACAGTAAACACATTGGGGCATAATGGCCAGAGGTTCCACTATTCCAAGGCATATTCTTACTACTCATCTCCCTCTGCCCAGGATCAAAAAAGGAGATGGTCCCTTGGTACACCGAGAGATATATTTCAAGCCAAAGAATTCCAAGGCAACCCTGCCTGCTTAGAGAACATGCCCAGTTGCATTCATGGCTGGCACAGAGGTTGATGTCATGAATTTTGAGCCGAAAGAAGATGATTTGATGGGCGATGATATGACAATGGATGATGGAAATGCAGAGACTCTTCCCACTCCTGCGCCCAAATTGAAATCAACCATAACAGACAGAACATCCTGGCTCGATGATGGAAATCCTAACAACACCAAAAGGAGTTTCAGAAAATAAACTGATGGTAAATGCAATAGCCGCTTTATAGCGAAAAAATAGGAATTCCAAAGTTCCAAATTAGTTTGTTATGGGGGAAGAGTTTCACTATTAAGTAATGATATGTTGATGCTCCCATAGATATATTTCAAGACAAAAAATTATTCACTTGCAGGACTAGTGTCATGTTCTTTGGATGTACAATTAACATCTTTGGGAATCAGGTCCAAAACTCTCATTGCTACAAGGCATTTTTCTACTAGTCATCTCCTTCCACCCAGAATGGACTAATTTGGGCCTCTGAAATTGCACGTGCAACCTCTACTCCTGAATGTTTTTCGACTATGCAAAGGCAGTTTCAGCTAAGGGCTATTCCATTTTCCCTGCAACATTTTTCATCTTTTTCCTCATGGGAATCTTCTAAAAATTATCAATTTCAGCACAGGATGATTCATCGAGGAGAAAACTGCGAGGATATTTCATATTGCAGATCTCATGCCTGTATTTGTCGCAAATACATTCAATGTTTTGGCCCAAAGAACTAGGTCCAATTTCTATGGATAGATGTACAATACTCGGTGTTTTTCTTATTTTCTTAAATGGATTTGCTATTAAAAAATAATTTCCTTGGACTCTTCATTCCTTCTTCTTTTATAGATTTAACGTATGTTCTCATTGGCATGGTTCGGTGCTCTCGTAGAACTTGTATATTGTGTTTCCTTGGGTTATTTTTTCTAAGATGGAACATCTAACAATTATATGAAAATGTATTGTGTCAATCCACCAGCCTTTTATGCAAACAAAAAATGGATTACACAGTTTCAAACCAACGTTCAATTCTATTCATAATGCATATAGAACATAGCAATGCCAATGTACATTCTTGTAGCAAAATCGTTATTCTTGTTTCTAGACATGTAATTATTAAGTTTTAATGCTAACAACCCATAATTGAAGAAGTTTAATACTTGAGTTAATATGTTGCAGTCATGGAAGAATGTATCAAGAACATAGTTACACCCACACGTTCCAATAAATTCTAATCTTCAACAAAACATTTGCTGACAATTAGTAGAAAATGAAGTTTAGTAGTTAAGTTAATATGTTACATACATGGAAGAATGTATCAAGAACATACTTACACGCACGGGTTGCAATAAAATCTAATCTTCAACAATGCATTTGCTGACAATTAGTAGAAAATGATGGTTTTGCAACAATGGGGCTTCTTTGAAACCAATTCGCGCTTATGAAAACTTCCTTCCGCCTTTCTATTTTCCCACTCTTTTATTCCTTGTAGTTTCTCTTCCTGGTTACTTAATCATTTTTTTTTTCCGAAAATTCCTTTCCACACGGCTTGAAGGATTCACGCATTTCCAACGAGTGCTACCCCTTTCTTTAAATTGACCCTCTATTGTTCTGTGTCCTACAACTAGCACCTAGAGTTCCACGATATACAAATTGACACATGGGCTTGCGTGCTAATTGGGTCAACATTGCACTTCTACTTTTTCGTGACCTCCAAACAGCATTCAGAGCTCCTCGATATACAAATTGACAGACGGGCTCCAGGGATGGCGAGCTCAAGATTGTCTTTGTTTACAGATGGAAAAGTGCTAAAACGAGCCATACCACATTTTCCCCACGGAAGCTATATTAAAGAGAAAAGCATTTCCTCTATAGTTCTGTGTCTTACAAATAGCACCCACAGTTCTGCACTATACAAATTGACAGTCGGACTTGCAGGTTGGTTGGCTAATAAAATGCCTCGCAGTTTGGCGATATACAAATTGACAGATGAAGCATACAAGAAAGAACCAATTAAACTCACAGATCATGTTCTTGGTCGTTGTTTTCTGTTCCCACCAACTTCACAATTCTATTCCATTTCTCTTTTCCCTGAACTTTATCTTTTTCGTCACTTATTCGTTTTTTCGAAAATGTATGGTTGCACGTGTGGGTGGTGTTGCAGGTTCACACTTGCACTCATCCTATTTTATCGCGACACTGACCAACCTCTTCCCCATTCCATACCCATAAACTTCTCCGACCATGAATTCCTGGTAGGCGGGCTCTAGATTGGACTTATGTTGTTCCATGGCCTGCGAACAGTACCGTCACTTCCACAATATACAAATTTGAAACCAGACTTAGATCATACCCTCTTCCATATTATGGTCCACCTATCATGCCCTCTTCTGTGGTATACATTTTGTACTGAAAACTTCCGAGAAATACAATTTAACCGTCGGGTCCTTGCATCTTTTGTGGAACTATTGTCACCCCATTTTGAATCCCATCTGTGTGCTTTCCATACTTCGCCATTTCTTCAAATTTCTTTGACAGATAGTCGGTTTGGCAGCTTGAAGAAATATTCAGTTCCTATTCATTGTTTTCTGTTCCCGTGCCCCTTTGCAATTAGCAATTGCTAATTATATATAAGATCTTATTTCTAGGCATGCAATTAGCAATTTCCCTATTCCATACTTAGCCACTTTTCTGAAATTCCACAAATATACAAACCAGCTGCTGAACTGCCCCATCATCATCTCTTCCTTTTTACACATTTTGCACTCAAAAATTTTGACTTTGCTAAAATTCCGCAAATATACAAACCGTCCCTGAACTACCCCATCATCATCTCTTCTGTTTTACACATTTTGCACTCAAAAATTATGATACATAAAATTTGACCATGCAACACTCGCCTATCCTGAGTATCCCTATAACCCTTTTATGAATCTCGTCCAACCGCTTTTCAAAGCTTTCCATTCTTTCCTTTCTCTCTGCCATCTCCGTCACCTTTGCAATTGTCTAATAAAAGAATTATATATGCATAAATTGTTTCTAAATATGGAATTACTGGCATTTAATTCTAACAGGTCATCATGCAGGAACCGTATAGATTGTCATTGATGGGCGAAAGGCTCGAGGAGATCTCCTATTGATGTGCATTAAACCAAGATTTGCGGGGGGGTTATATTATCCCTTCCAACTGTTGATTTAAAAATCATGAAATGTCGTTTGCACGTCATGGACTTCTCACATTCACGAAACCTCCAATAATCCAGGCGGATATCGGTGGCCACCCACCTTTTGCAACTGGCTCAAAACAGTTTTTTGGCAGTTTTGGTAATTTAGTATTTTTAGCATTTTTCACTTCTGGAGCCGTTTTGAGGCCCTAAACGATGGCTTTTGGGAAAACATGTTTGAAAAATGTAAGTTCCTTCCATATTGCACCTAAAATGAATATCCTCGATGATAACTTTCCAACGAGATATTATGCACCTAAAATGGAGATCGTATGCAAAAGTTATGACCTTGGGAAGTTGATGTACTAACTTACCCAAACGAGGCCCACATGAATTTTGGCGCTTCATCTCCTAGGGTTAGGTTTTTGGATGTCTATGATTTTTGGCATTCCTTTTTCTTGTAAAAAGGCCTTCAGAGCCTCATTGTAATCATCTTCTTGTGAATGTGATTAGCCATCATATCTCTTCTCAGAGATAAGTTGCCACCATTCTAACGAGTCTTTCACTATGTATTTTTACAGTCTCTGTACATTTATTTCATTAATAGAAATCGTGTATTACTATATATCTTTGTTTATGGTTGCATATTTGATACATTTTTGTTATATTATTGAATATCTGCGATATCTCTGTGCATTTCTTTATTATATCTCCGCTCTCATTTCGTGCCGAAAATAATCTGGATCATCCAATCCTTAATTTATCTTCGCCGTACCCGCCACCTTCACATTTCTAAATATGCAATAAATAAGATTTACTGCTAACAATTCATCATTAATCAACGAAAGGTTCGAGGAGATTTCCCATTCATAAGCATTTAACCAAGATTTAGTGAAGACTTACATTATCGGCTCTAATTGTTCATTTAAACCATCATCTAGAGCAAACCAACATTCTCATAAACCTATGGCATCAACTCGACAACAGTTCTGTGGAGATACAGTGAACATCCTCGAGCGCGAGGACTAGAACTTCCAATGTTCGAGGGCATATTCTTATTACTCAACCTCTGCCGTAGAGAACCAAGTAATTTGGATCTCCAGGATTGCTCATGCAGGCTGTGTCCCTGAATTTTTTGACTATAAGGACATGGTCTCTTGGTGTGTCGATAAATTTATTTCAGAAAAAAAGAATTATTCCACTGCGAGACCGCTCTTTTGTTTTTTTTTTCACCTCGGGTCTTCTGCCAGATGCTAAAATTATCGGAGCCAACATTGACGTTCAGAGGAGAAGATTACAAGCATTTTCTAGCAAAGCATAATAATGGGTTGGACCTCTTACCCCATTTTTTGGAAAACCTACTTCTAGTTCCTAAAGATATTACAAGCATCCAGGTTAGTTCGTTTAGAAATCCATTTCGCTAAATTGCCTGATTGTTTACAAGAATAACAGGACGGGAGTCCACAACAACTATTTCACGGATGGCCCTTTATATTTTGTATTTCACAGTCAAAGAACAAGCCATTTTTATTGGGGCAGGTTAATTTCCCATGAAATATGTTCCCAATTGTCAAACTTCAAAAGGGAAAAGAAATTTTATATGTCGTCCTATTTAGTTTTTGCAATAGCACATTCCTGTTGGTTTCCACAACTGTCTCTGTCCAAGAATGTCAACTATGAATTTCCCCCAATAACGTTCTTGTACCAAGCCTTGTGGAAGCACAAGGCTTCCCACTATTTTTATGAGGTTTTCAATGGCTTCATGTCTATTTTCAAAAAAAAATTGTTAGTAGAAGATGCACCCCGCATATCTGAATAGGAAACAAGTTTTTTGGACAAGAAGGGGACACTCGAATATTTGGATAATTACAATGTCATAAGAATTTTTGGCTCCACGAAACAACTTGCTCTCCTTCCATGTCACATTACGGAAAGAATGTTTGTTGCAGAAGTAGCACGGCGATACAACTATTGGTTCCATCTGTTGCAAACGAAGAAAAAAAAACAGTTCATTCCTTTGCCTTGAAAAGTAGGGGAGTTCGTGTTGAAAAACGTCAACAAAATTGACGAATTTGTAGCACATTCTAGCATCTCCAACCTGAGATATGCTGAAATCATAAGAGATTTCGACCCCTATAATATTTTTAGACAACATTTACAAACACTTGGCCTTAGAGATTGTTCTTTAAATAAACAACTGCCCAAAAACAAAGACAGTGGTGGCAATGGTCCTGCCTCTGATGTCGGTGATGTAGACACAGTGCAAAGATGCACTAAATTGAACACACAATAGGGGAAAGGCCCCGGTGACGAGAGTGTTCAATCAACAAATAGCACTCCAAAAAGTACGACATCCCGGAGCATCGCTCCAACGGTCCACCACAGCAACAAAGAAACTCAGATTTCTTCAAACGGAGGAGGACATAATGACCCTCCTCACTCTAAAATTGATAGTTCTCACAATTGATAACGGCTAGACCCTAAGGAAGGTGTAGTTTTTCGGGTTTTGATCATCTTGATAATCGTGGAACTTATGTTGACACATGCCAATATGGGCTTATTGATTGAGCTTCTTATTTGTATGGTGATTTTGGTAATTCATGTTTCCTTTTAGCTTCGTGAGGATTTTTTTGAATGAAGACAATTTTGTTGGGGGGATATTATCAGTAGTGGACGACTCCATTCTTGTTTCAACCACTAGGGTATGATATAATATCCATTTTGTTAAAATGCTTCATCAAGGACTTACTATATTGATCATAACAGGGATGTTATTAGATTGACCGGCGCAGAAAAGGAGAACTTAGAACAATTGCGTATTTGTGGTCATAAATTTGTGTATTTTTGAGGACTTATTATACTTTGGATGGAATAAAGGACATGATATATGTTGGATTCACAAGATGAAAGGCGTCATTATTGGGAAATATTCTTGTCCATCATTTCTGCTTCATTTTGAAAAAGTGACTTGTTGTAGTTTTTTATCTTTGTTGTATGTATTTAAGGTTTTTATTTCTGCATCATCTAGAGTAGTTGGACAGCTTGTTGGGTAGTGCAAAAATATGCATGGGTTTTACGTTGGGAGTGATGGAAGAAAACAAAATATGGAGTTGTTAAAAATAAACTATGCTTTATTGATGCATCCAATTACAAGGAGGAAGTGCAAGATTAATTGGATTTTGAATTTTTGGGGAACAAGATCAGGCCAACCTTCTTCATAATAAAAAAGGTTCTTCATTTTCTATTGTTTTTGGTAAGTGTGATGGTTTTTGAAAGAATAATTATCAAATATTTCTATATGTATAGGCATGTGGATGTGAGATGGTGGTTATAAGAAAGTTTTGGATTAATATTCATGACTCATCTAAATGTGGTAGTGAAATTATTTTTTTAGAATTCACCACTCTAACAAATGACAAGAAAAGTATGGAGATCCAAGAGAAACATTGAACAAACATGTGGAAGATCCAAACAAAGAAAACAAGTATGTGCATGTTTGCAGAAGAGCATGGAGCCTCTTTTTCTTGAAGGAATATGAAAACTCTCCCTAAATAATGGAGAGTGGCTCCACTGGTTTGCAGAATAGGTCATTGTTGAACACAATCGAGACTTCAAAGAATTCAAAGGCAAAGAAGTAGCTCGTCATCTTGACAATGAATGTACATCATCTTGAGTAAAGTCTTTGAGAAACATATGAGTTGAAAAGTGGAAAACATTAGAGCATGGTGTATTTGTTGTTGAGAGGCCGATTTGAAGTTTGAATGCATGTTGTAGTGATTGAAAAGGATATACAAGCTACTCAAAGAAATGCCTAAGAAAGAAACCATAAGGATGTTGAAAAATGAGGTTAATTTCATTTCATAAGTGTTGATGCATGGAAAGTATGGCATGTGATATGTTAAGAACTAGGCATGTTAAAATCATAAAAATGTTATTGAAGTGTCACTTTGTGTTCATGATAAAATCATGGTTAATTCATTGGATCAATTGTTGCATGCTGGTATAGACCTGTACTGGAGTTGTGGAAAAAACCTTAGGATTCTATTGAGCCTAGCTAACTCAATATGAAGTGTAGTGGTTAGAATTAGCTACTCTAAAAAATCACAGATGAATATGGAAATCCAATACAATTATTGGACAATGACACTAAAGATCCACAGATCAAAGATGTGGATGAAGACTCCAAACATGTGAACAATTGCAGAAGAATAGAAAGTTATGAATTGATTTCATATGTATCATTATCTCTTGCTGATGTTTTGTAGCCCTGCATGGAAATACTATATAATGAAAAAATTACGCATAAGTCTACTTGGTAAGGTGTGTAGTAGATAAAAGGGAAAGAAAGGACTGTGCTTTCTTCCTTCTAATTGTTCCTTGATGAAATATTGTTTGATTAATGTTGCATTATAACTCCTCATTGGAAGTGCATAAAGATGTAACATTGACTTGGATACATCATGTATCCAAACTATTTTCCTAGAGAACTAGCAAGCACCGTGGTTGGGTACTTAGATGTCTTGATAGATGGAAATATGTCCACAGGATGGTCAATTGTTCAATATTTATGTTGATGTTAGACCCTGGGGTACAACAAGTTCTAGTCAATCTATGTGGTACCAGTGTTCGACCCAAAGGTATGGTTGGTTCTCAGCTGATATGTTACCAAAGGTACGGTTGGTTCCCAACTAGTATGTTACCAAAGGTATGGTTAGTTCCCAGCTGGTATGTTATTCAAGATAATAGTTCTAGAAGTGAATGTTGAAGCATGGACACCTTAGTTTAGAGATGGAAGCAAGTTGCTCAGGCAAATATCCATTGGTTGGTTATCATGGTAGTTAAAAATAAATGAAGTTGCAATGCTCTCGCTAGAGAAATCAAGGGTTGATCACAAACTTAATTCTAGAGTGGAATGGTGAGATTGTAAGAAGAACAAACATGTTGCTATGGACGTAACAAATATTTTTTCAAAGTTTGGTCCAAGGGAAGTTGGTGAAAATTCTTTTGATAGCAGCAGAGGTTGGATGATGGTGGGAAAATAAGGTAAAATTTAGTGTGTTCAATAAATGCAGATTTGACCTTATAAAAATTTGAATCACACCTTGCATTTGTAGCTTGTCTATGATGTTATGTATAAATCGTTTGTATTGGTCCTTGAAAATTTTCAAAGCTTGTACCTAGTATATCCATGAGATGGAGTATGTTAATTGTATGTACATGTATCTATCTATGTAACATGTAAAGGGAATATCATTGTAATAACTAGATAGGTATGCATACCCCTGAGCTATGAGTCCTTGATGATTTGGTTAACTTGCTCGGTATAGTGCAGAAACCTTTGTTATAGAGTTGGTAGGCACCTGGAGGAGTGGACCATGTTTTGGCTCGATGCTTTATGAGTGGACCATGTTTTGGTTGAATGCTCTATGAGTGGACCATGTTGGTTGCAGACTCTAGGTGCCTAAAACCTGAAAGTTTTATATTCGGTGGGAGTTCATCAAGAAATTGAAAGAACCATGTACACTAAGGACATCATATCAAACCAAAAGTTGGAGCAGTTGGGTACCCATGCATTTTGATGGATGGTTGTTCCTTTATATGGACTTTGACAGTTTGGTGATCTCTACATGATCGAGCTACGAAGTGAAAGTGCTAGGTCGGCCGAGATATAGACTTTGATGATCATGAGGTTCTTCAATTTATGGAGCATCTATTGCAAAGCACTAGATGATGATGAAGACTTGACTTGAGAAAGATTAAGAGAAGTGATCATTAAAGGGGGGTGTTGAAATTATTAACCAGTAGTTGTCTTATGTCTGATTATATTTATAATTTAAGTGGTAATTATCTTATATTGGGCCTAATGATTAAGAACATGTGTTTAACAAAAATAACTAATCCACAAGGCAACGACAGAATGTGTTGAAAATTCAATAACTATTCCACAAGCGAGTGAAGGATATGATTTCAAATCGAAGACTTCAACAATAAATAGAATAGCTGATGATATTTTCGAAAGGAAAAGAATTAGATGTATGAGTTTCAAAATTCAAGTGATTATAATCTCCCAACAAAGGCCACGGTTTTAAATTCTTACCGTCAACGATATGCGTTTTTGTTTTATCGGTGGAAGCCCAATACACATGGAATTACACAGTAAATTGACACAAAACACTCACCAGCTTTCCATGAAGTCACCGATATGTGTTTTTGTTTTATCAGTGAAAGCCCAATTTCACATGGAATTGCACAGTAAATTGACACAAAACACCTCACCAACTTTTCATAAAGTTGTTGGATTTCCATGACTTTCCTCGCCTCTGAACCCCAGTCAAATGGATAAATTGACTCCAGTCAACTTTCTGCTTTTTCTATTTCTCTACTTATTCAAGCTTGAACTCATTTTGTTGGCTTCGGTGTCCCAATCATTTTTCAATTTCTATTAGTACCTTTCTACTTTTCGTTCGCTATGATTACCTTTCTACTTATCGTTCGCTACGGTGGTGTCCCAGTCAACACGCTCATTTCTTAATTTCTATTACTACCTTTAAATTTTTCCAACTTATCACATCTTCCATGTAGGTTCCACAAAGATGCCTTTGGCCCAATTTGTGGAAATGACATGGAAGATGCAATGAAAAAAAATAGTGGCCCAATTTGTGGAAATGACATGGAAGATGCAATGAAAAAAAATAGTTTTTTTTTCATTGCATCTTATCACATTTCCCATGTAATTTCTCCATAAATGCCTTTGGCGCCCAATCTGGGGAAGCGCCCAATTTGAGGAAATGACAGGGAATATGCAATGTAAAAAAAATAGATTTGGTTACACAAAGATGCCTTTGGCCCAATTTGTAGAAATGACATGGAAGATGCAATGAAAAAAATTAGTTTTTTTCCAACTTATCACATCTCCCATGTAATTTCCCCCCTTTGGCGCCCAATTTGGGGAAGCGCCCAATTTGGAGAAATGACAGGGAAGATGCAATGTAAAAAAAAAAAAAAAATTGGTTCCACAAAGATGCCTTTGGCCCAATTTGTGGAAATGACATGGAAAATGTAATAAAAAAAAAAATAGTTTTTTTTCCAACTTATGCCATTTCCTTCCCAAAATGCCTTTGGTATGACATGGAAGATCAATGTAAAAAAAATAAATCGATTCATAAGGAAACACGGTCAAGATGGGCCAAGGCATTTTAAAATCGATTTATAAGGAAACACGGTCAAGATGGGCAAAGGCATTTTCAGCAGGAATTCTATGGCGTTTATTTTTGAAAGTCTTATTAAACCAGGTTGAAAACGATAACAAACATGGGAAACCCAAGAGATGCTTTATAAATATAAATTGATTCTATTAAACATTTGAATGCATCTTTAAAGTCATTTTTCATTCTCAGTGTCTAGATTCTAGAATAGCTAATGCCATGGAGGCCATGTAATCCTTGGGTCTAGTATCTAGTTGCGAAAACAGCCATAACACTTAATACTATGTTGACTGATCGCTTTGAGACCAGCCGCCGGAAACTCCAATTCGACTTGGAATTTCGCGGGTCCCAAATTCCAAGCCGTATGATGCTGCATATGAATTTCCTGTACCATATCTATATTCGCGTACGGCGCTCTGATTGTTCTATATATGGAGACACAGTCATGATCAGTGTAATATCGTTTGCATTGTGGAAGCTCGCATGTTACTGTTGTAGAAGCCAAGCCTTGAGTAATTGACGATTGAGATCCACAAATTGTTTCGAATCCG
>JASDQU011508476.1:19881-33065 GCA_032191745.1 Picea mariana
TTGGATTGTTCCCTTTTAGTCCAAAAAATTCGTTGCCTGTTCAGATAAGCGGGGAGCATTTTCTCCTAACAAGAAAAGTTTGAAAACAGACATGAAGCCATTAAAAACCTCATAAAAACAATGGGAAGCCTTGTGCTTCCACAAGGCCTGGTACCAGAACGTTACTAGATGGAAATCACAGTTGACATTCTTGGACAGAGACAGTGGTGGAAATTGACAGGAATGTGGTATTGCAAAAACTAAATAGGATGACATATAAAATTTCTTTCCCCTTTTGTAGCTTGACAATTGGGAAGAGATTTCATAAGAAATTATCCTTCTCCAATAAAAAATGGATTGTTCGTTGACTGTGAAATACAAAATGTAAAGAGCCATGCGAGAAACAGTAATGTTGATTCTTGTCCCGTTATTCTTGTAAACAACCAAACAATTTCGCTAAAAGGATTTTTAAATGAACTAACCTGCATGCTTGTAATATCTTGAGGAACTAGATCCAGGTTTTCCAAAAAAAGGGGCAAGAGGTCCAATCCGTTATTATGCTTTGCTAGGAACTGTTTTCAATCTTCTCCTTTGAACGCCAATGTTGGCTCGGACAATTTCAACATATGCCGGAAGAGATGAGGTGACAAAGAAACAAAAGAGAGGTCGTGTTGTGGAATAATTATTTTCTCTTCAATAAATTTATCGGCGCACCAAGAGACTAGGTCCTTACAGTCAAAAACCTCAGGGACACAGCCTGCATGAGCAATCCTGATGGTCCAAATTACCTGGTTCTCTACAATAGAGGTTTTGTAATAAGAAAATACCCTGGACAAGTGGAAGTTTTGGTCGTGACGACTGAAGATGTTCACTGTATCTCCACAAAACTGGTGCAAAACTGACGCCACAGGTTTATGAGAAGGTTGCTTTGCTGTAGATGATAGTTTAAATGAATAGTCATAGAGAATAATGTAACTTTTTGCTAAATCTTGGTTAAATGCTTATGAATGGGAAAGCTCCTCGAGCCTTTCGCTGATTAATGACAATCGATATTGGTGGTGCATGATGAACTGTTAGGAGTAAAGTTTATTTATTGCATATTTAGAAATGCGAAGGTGGCGGGTACGACAAAGAGCAATTAAGGAATGGAGGTTTTGAGCATGCGAAGGCCACGCGGTGTGAAAGGGATTTTCACGATTTTGAAATGAACACTCGGAATGGACAATATAATCTCCCCGCAAATTTTGGTTTAATGCGCATGAATACGAGATTTCCTCGACCCTTTTGCCCATCAATGAAAATATATATGGTTTCTTCACGATGGACTATTAGAATAAAATGCCAGTAATTCCATATTTAGAAACAAAATATGTCTATATATATAAAAAAAATTATATTTTCTTTTATTGTAGAGAAGTGTGAAGGTGATGGAGACGACGGAGAGCAAGGAAAGAATGGCAAGTTCTGAAAAGTGGTTCGATGTGATTCAAAAAAGTGTTATGGGGATAGTCAGGAAGAGATGGTTTGTATATTTGCGGAATTTCGGAAAAATGGCTAAGAATGGAATAAGGAAATTGCTAATTGCATGCATAGCAATAAGATCTTATATAATTTCCAACTGCTAATTCCAAAAGGACGTCGGCATAGGAAACAACGACTATGAACTAAATATTTCTTCAACCTGGAAAATGGACAATTGCCTAAAGAAATTTGAACAAATGGCGAAGTATGGAAAGCAGACAGATGGGCTTCAAAACGGGTTGACAATAGTTCCAGTAAATATGCGAGGAAGCAGTGGTTAAATTGTATTTCTCGAAAGTTTTCAGTGCAAAAAAATGTGCATCATGGAAAAGGGCATGATAGGTGGACTGTAATACGGAAAAGGGTAAAATTTCATGTTTCGAAATTTTTGAGTGCAAAATGTGTAAAACGAAAGAGATCATGAAAAGGGCATGATAGGTTGACCATAATACGGAAAAGGGAATGATCTAATAATGGTTGAAAATTTGTATATCTGTCAATTTGTATATAGCAGAGCTACGAATGTTGTTTGGAAGTCCTAGAAAAGTAGATGTGCAATGTTGATATAGCCAACAAGGTCCTCCTGTCAATTTCTATATGGAGAAACTTTGGGTGGCAGTTGTGGGACAGGGAACAATAGAGGGTCAATTTAAAGAAAGGGGAAGCAGTGATTAGAACCGCGTGAATTGGGAAAATAGAAAGGCATAAGACATTTTTCGTAAGTGCGAATTGGTTTCAAAGAAGCCCCATTGTTGCAAAATCATGATCTACTAGTTATAAGGAAATGCGTTGTTGAAGATTATATTTTATTGCAATGTGCGCATGCAGTTATGTTCTTGATACATTATTCCATGACTGTAACATACCAACTGATGTAGTGAACTTTGTTTTGTACTAATTAGCATTAAAACTTAAGAATTGCACCTTTAGAAACAAGAAAAATGATTTTGCTGGAACATTTTACATTGGTATTAGTAAACAAAAGATCGAAGAAATACGAGAGCACCAAAGTATGCCAATTAGAACATGCGTCAAACCCACAAAAATGGCAAAGACGAAGAGTCCAAGGCAAAAATTTCGTAATAGAAAATCCATTTAAAAAAATAAGAAAAGTACTGAGTACTGTACATCTATGCTTAGAAATTGGATCCAGTTCTTCGGTTGAAAACATTGAAGGTATCTGCGACAAACACATGCACAGGTTCTGTAGTATGAAAGATCCTTGGAGTTTTCTCCTCGATTAATCATCCTCTACTGAAATTGATATTTTTTAGAAGCTTTTCCTGAGGAAGAAGATGAAAATGGTTGCAAGGCAAGTGGAATAGCCCTTACTTGAAACTGACTCTTCATAGTCGAAAAAAATTCAGTAGTACAACTTGCACGTGCAATTACAGAAGCCTAAATTAGTCCATTCTGGGCAGAAGGAGATGACTGGTAGGAAAATGCGTTGCAGCAGCGAAATTTTTGCACTTGATACCCAAAAATGTTAAACAATATTTTTTTGGCTTGAAATATATCTCTAGAAGCATCAACATATGATTGCTTTACAGTGAAACTCTTTTGCCAGAACAAACTAATTTGAAACTCTAGAATTCCTACTTTGGCGGTGCAAAGTGGCTGTTTCGTTCACTGTCCTTTTTTTTTCTTTTTTCTGAAACTCCTTTCGGTGTTTTCATGAGTGTGATCACCGAGTCGGGAAGGTCTGTTCATTATGGTTCATTACAATTTGGGCCTAGGAGTGGGAATATTTTCCGCATTGCCATTATCCATTGCCATATCATCGTCCATCAAATCAACTTCTTCTGGCTTGGAATTCATGGCATAAAGTTCTGCGATAGGCATGACTGCAAGTCGGTAGGTTCTCTAAGAAGCCAAGGTTGGCATCGAATTTTTTGGCTTGAAATATATCTCTCGGTGTACCAAGGGACCATCTCGTTTTTTGGTCGTGGCCGAAGAGAGATGAATAGTAAGAATATGCCCTGGAATAGTGGAACCTGTGGCCATTATGCCCCAATGTGTTGACTGTGTGTGGAGAGAACTGCTGCCACAAGTTATTAAGAATTTCCATTTTCTCGAGACGATGTTTCAAATGAAAATTGGGGAGAGATAATATAAGCCTCCGCAAAGTCTAGTTTAATGCATATCAATGGAATATCTCCTCAAGCCTTTCACTGATCAATGACAATTTCCAGGGTTTGTGCAGAATGAGCTGTGGCCATCACATCTCACTAATTGCACAATTAGAAAAAAGTATGAAGGTGGCGGTGACGACGAAAAGACATTGAGAATAAAATTTTTCTTAAAAGCACCAACCCGTTGGCGGACAAAAAAAAAAAAGATTGCATCGCCTTTGAAATTAATACTTGGAAAGAATAACATGCTTGTGCGCAAATCTTAGTTTAATTCATACTAATGACAAATCTTCTCCAAAATTCCAGACATTAATGACAACTGTAATGGTTGCTGCAGGATGGCTACTAGCATTAAATCTTAATTATTGCATATGCAAAGCGGTCAGGTGGGTTACAAAATAAAAACAGAAGAAGATATACCCAGGAGACGTGAAGGCCCAATGGTTCTCTGCCTGGCGGGCTGAAAATTGAGTCTAAGTATCAAAGTATCAAAAAAATTTCCTAAGTATGAGTTTCTATATAAAGTATAGACATGAGATTTTATACAACATATGCAGATCGCTTATTCCATACTTAGGCACTTTTTTGATCGCGAGTTCGTAGCCTAGCGAGCTGAAAAAATACTGAATATTGTTTTGTGTCCTACAAATAGCACGTAGATATCTGCGATATACAAATTGACAGCACGACCTGTGGGTTGCTTGGCTGAACATTGCATTTGTATTGTTCTAGAACATATGTGGATTCTTCGTTCCCCGTACTACAAATAGCAACCACATTTTCGCGATATACAAATTGACAGGAGGACCTACGGGTTGCTTGGTTGAACATTGTTTTTGTATTGTTCTAGAACATATGCGGATTCCTCATTCCATACTTGGGCACTTTTTGGATCGCGGGTTCGTGACTTGGCAGGCTGAAAATGAAGTATCTATTGTTCCATGTGCTACAAATAACACCTACACTTCCATGATATAAAAATTTACAAGCAGGCTTCTAGACATAGTCTCTATATAAAGCATGGAATGAGATTTTATACAACATATGCAGATTCCTCATTCCATACTTACGCAGTTTTTGGATCCTGGATTCGTGGCCTGGCAAGCCAAAAATAGAGTCTCTATTGTTCCGTCTCCTACAAATAGCACCCAGATTTCTGCGATATACAAATTGACGGTGAGAGTTGCGGAGATGAGTCTCTATATAAAGTATAGACATGAGATTTTATAGAGCATATGTGGATCCCTGTTTCCATATTTAGGCAATTTTTTGATCGCGGGTTTGCAATATGGCAGGTCAAAAAAAGAGTCTCTATTGTTCCCTGTCCTACAAATAGCATTGAGATTTCCGCGACATACAAATTGACATGAGTCGCCACGGGCTGCTTGGCTAAACATTGCATTTTTTTTTTTTTGGAACATATGCACATCGCTCATTCCATACTTGGGGGCACCTTTTTGGATCTCGGGTTCATGGGCTGGCTGGCTGAAAATTAAGTATCTACTGTTCTGTATCCTACAAATAGCACTTACACTTCCACGATATACAAATTGACACGTGGATCTGTGAACATAATCTGTATATAAAATATGGAATGAGATTTTACAGAGCATATGCGGATCACTAATTGCATACTTAGGCATTTTTTGGAGTACGCGTTGGCAGCTTGGCGCACCAAAAACAATGTATTGTTTCGTCGCCTACAAATAGCATCCAGACTTTAGTGATATACAAATTAACAGGTGGACTCGGGCAGCTTCACTGAACATTGGACTTTTATTGTCCCGTTGCGATCCCATATCAATTTCATAGTTAGCGATTTTTTTTGATCGGGGGCTCTGGAGCTGTCCGCGACATATAAATTGACACGAGTCACTACGGACTGCTTCGCTGCACATTGCATTTGTATTGTTCTTGGATCGCGGGTTCTTGTCCTGGCAGGATGAAAATTAAGTATCTATTGTTTTGTATCCTACAAATAGCACCCACACTTCTGTGATATACAGATTGACATGCGGACTTGGGGACAAAGTTTGTATATAAAGTATGGAATGATATTTTATATAGCATACGCAAATCAATAATTGCATACTAATTGATAGGTGGATTCGGGCTGCTTCGTTGAACATTGGACTTTTGTTGTGTCATTGCGATCCCGTATCAATTTCATAGTTAGCGATTTTTTTTGATTAGGGACTCTGGGGATGGCGGGCTGGAAATTGGGGCTATATTGTTCCGCACTGTACAAATACATTGTTCTACAACATATGTGGACTTACGAGTTTCTTGGCTGAACTTTGACATTGTATTCTTGTAGAACATATCCAGATTCCTCATTCCATACTTGAGCACTTTTTGGATTGTGGGTTGGTGGCTTGGCGGGCTGAAAATTAAGTATCTATTGTTCTGTGTTCTACAAATAGCACCTACACTTCCACGATATACAAATTTACACGCCAGATTGTGGACATAGCTTCTATAAAAAGGATGGAATGAGATTTTATACAACATATGCAGATTCTTCATTCCATACTTAGGCAGTTTTTGGATCGTGGGTTCGCAGCTCGACCGACCAAAAATAGTGTCTATTATTCCGTCTCTTACAAATAGCACCTAGATTTCCACGACATACAAATTGACAGAAGGAGCTGCGGGCTACTTGGAAGAACGATGCATTTGTATTGTTCTAGAACATATGCAGATCCCTCATTCCATAGATGGGCATTTTTTGGATCGTGGCCAGGCGGGCTGAAAATTAAGTATGTGGAACTCTCATTGCATACTCACAAGTGGACTCGGGTTTCTTCATTCAACATTGGATCAGTTAGTCAGTCAGATGGCTTAGGAAATGATATACTGGCGTACCACCGAGATCCTTAAATGCTGAAGTGAAGGCTAGTTTCTTAGTGATAGAATTGGGGCCTTCTTTTTAAAACCTCCCGAATCAAAAGGCTTGAACTTGGGAAGGTGGCTTACTTAATAGGAGGGTGTTTTCATCATCGACATTAGAGCAGGCAAATTTTGTTTACCAGGGACTTAGACTGATACAAAGCCCCTAAATTCTCCCATAATTACCAATGTATCTAGTTCCTTCCTCACCCTCATTCTTTGGGAGTAAGCTTTTTCATTTTCCTAAAGAATAAGCTCAGCGAGGAAGATGTAGACTTCAACCAGGTTCCTATTCTAGTGCATGCGCCACTAGCTCTCATGCCAATTCGACCGAGAAAAAGAAAGGAACAAGCCACCAGGGCCCCACCAAGCCTCTATTGTTCCCCACTGTACAAACACATTGTTCTAGAACATATGCGGATCCCTCATTCCATACATGAGCACTTTTTGGATCGCGGATTCGTGACCTGACCGACTTAAAATTAAGTATATATTGTTCCATGTTCTACAAATAGCATCTTCACTTCTGCGATATACAAATTGATAAGCGGACTTGGGGACATAGTCTCTATATTAACTATGGAATGAGATTTTATACAACATATGTGGATTCCTTATTCCATACTTGGTCAGTTTTTGGATCGCGTTTTGGCAGCCTGGTGGGTTGAAAATAGAGTCTCTGTTATTCCCTATCCTACATATACCACCCAGGCTTCTGTGATATACAAATTGCCAGGACGACTCGAGTTGCCTGCTTGAACATTGTACTTTTAGGCAGTTTTTGGATGGCGGGTTCGCGGCCGACCGGGTCAAAAATAGAGTCTCCATTGTTCCCTCTGCTAGAAATAACATCCAAACTTCTGCCATATACAAATTGACAAGAGGACTTGGGCTGGTTCGCTGAACATTGCACTTTTATTGTCCCGTAACAATTCCGTATGTATTTCATATTTAACGATTTTTTCGATCGGGGGCTGTGGGTCTGGCATGATGAAAAATGGGCCTCTTTTGTTCGAGCTCACAGGCTAAAAATTGGGACTTTATTGTTCCGCGTTGTACAAAATCTACCCACAACTTTGTGATATAGAAATTGACAAAGGAACCTGTGGGCTGCCTGGGGCAGCATTGCAGTTTCATTGTTTCTTGTCCTCCGAATAGCGTTCGGAGATCCGCCATATATAGATTGACAGATGGACTTGAGAGATGGCTTATAAAATTATTAAAGGATGTTAAATCACTTATTCTTAAAAGAATCAAGGAAAGAAAATATATATATTTTTTAAATTCTATAACTGCAAGCATAACAAGGACCAATTTGAATTTTAAGGGCTCGTTGTTCATATGATAGCACAATTGCATTCTGCACATTAAATATTCATTGATTTCAAATTATTCCAGGATATTAATCTGACTCACTTCATCGAATAAGTAAAAATGCGAAAAAAACGGCCAATTTGTATTTTGAGAGCTTCTTGTTTGTATGTGAGGACAGTCGCAGCTTGGACACTATATATTCGTTGATTTCAAATTATTTCAGAACAATAGTTTGACTAAGTTCATCGATCAAGGAAATTTGCTAAAGCAAGTGACAGTACAGTTCCGTCACATCACCATAGAAATTACCAGGCAGATCTTCATCCCAACTGGCTAAAAAAAAACAATTATACTATTCGGTGTCCTCCAAAAAACAGCTTGAGTTCCAGGGTATACAAATTGATAGACAAAATAGATAACCAAGAACCAACCATACTTTAAACAGTCCACAAGCAAGTTTCTAGAAGGTTCCATAGAGAAGAACCCATCGACCTTTGCACCAAACAATTTGATATACAAAGAAAAGACATCACCACATTTGTTTTCTGTTGAAACAAACTTTCATTTGGATGTTGAACAAATATTGCAGAGAGACATGAGGTATTTTCGTTTCCTCTCAAAGTTTCATATAATTTTTTTGTCCCCTTTTCAGCCAATATGCAAAATTGCATTTTCCTCATTTGCTTTGTATTCGACGTTGCCGCAACATGTAGACACTGCTTGCCTTTTTTTGTAAATATGTTTCATATGGCAACTCTGCCAACTCAGGAAGCACATTTTCTAACAACGACTGCCTCATCGTATAGTGCACGGTTGTGTTTCCAAATGTTCAAATAACACCACTGAGGCAATGACCATAAATATATGGAGATTTTTCACCGCATCGTAGACAATCAATCGTATCATCAGTTATCAAAGCGGAGGCAAAGGCAACGAAATGACATTTTGCACAAATAGGCTCAAAGGGGGTCGAGTACACATTGGATGCAACTAAAAGACCTTCAACTTGGGAATGCGAGCAAAGGAATTAATACATTGAATAATATAATACACAACTGCATCCCACTCTCCCATTTAAAACAACAAAAAAAAATTACCAGCTGTAGAAATTTGTTGAAGGCTATTTCTATAAGCAAAGCGAGGATGATTTTGTAAATGTATACGCACAAAAATTGTAGAGCTAGCTAGCTTCTCCAGATCCTTTACTGTATCCGCTCGCAACTCTGTTACAAACGTTGACTGGGTTGCTGGAAAGATCGTTTCTCTACCATCCTTCTTTTTTGTTATATTTTTGAACAACATAAGCGGAATCTGCCCTCTATGCAATTGTTGTTCCATTGATGAAAACAAATCTGAATACGTATCGAACAATTGTAGCTGCGACATGGAACAGTGCAATATTTGTGTAACTTATTCAACATACATGCAGAAGTGAAAGTAAACAACAAAATTGAATATGAAAAGAGATACCATTGCCTTCTCGCTATCCGACTCTCCATCCTTTATATGGAGAATGTGTTGCGACCCAAATTTCCTGGTCAGTGTGACAATAGCCTCAATCATTCCCATTGGGTAAATATCAGTGCTATGTGCAAGTTGCCTAATAGTCGAGTCCTGGAGGAAGCGGTATTCTGAACAAATAGGAGGAATTTTTTCCACAATGCTTGTTTCGTTGACCGAAATAATTCGATCGCAATCACCATGGTCATATACTGTTTTCGGCAATATATTAAAATTTGTAATGGATATCCCATTATGCGGCAATATCTTTTCTACATGATTTTGGACAAGTTGTGGAGGAACAGTCAGTGTGACTGTCATCATGGCGTCCTTGTCTGTCATATCAGCACGCATAATGGGTCTAATTTTGTTTGCCTTGTCCAAGTAGGTGGTATAGACAACCATTATGTCCCCGACGAACACATGTCCAGTTTCGCGGCTGTTTAAGGCTTCTATTGACAATACTTTGGATGTCATAACTCTAGACCTAAAGACATTTTTTGAATAGGAGAACTAAAGTGAATGGCAGTGTGCTACAAGTATATGCATACTTTTGATGAAATATGGAGCCAGAGTTTCGCAATGACACCTCTTAGTATGCGGAACATGCAGTAGGTTCGACGTCTTGCTCGTACTTGTTGATACTTCTTGCGAGCTACAAACCATGTACTGCATATGGCATAAGCATATTCGCCATGCCATAGATGAATATATAGCCCGAGAAATTTGTCTAGTAAACATAGTAAGAGCAGAGTGCATGCATCTTTACCTTTGGCCTTGTCGGTCCGCTGATGTCTGGGATGACTGACTGCTCATGGCCGTCTCACTAATCCAACTTTTTCTGATGCAAGCATTTGTAGATGGAAATCAGGACTGAGCAAATGTATGCATTCTATATTATATGCCCACACTCAGTTTGTATCTTTAATTTGCCGGCACACTTGGTATACCTTTTAGAAGATTGTACCACATAACCCTCTGCTGCTGCACAGAAGAATTCATCTCCCTGTCCAAGCAACCTGTTTTTTCCAAGGCAACAACGCGGAAGATGCAATCGACAGGAAGACAATTTAGTTTGAAAACAAACATGTAAAACAAAAAGAAATAGGTCTATTTACTCGCCAAAGAGTCCTTCGTCCTGTCCAACCATTCTGTTTGTTTAAATGCAGCAATGCAGTGCAAACAAAACGGACATGCACTATCTTAGTATGCAGGAATAAACGTATGCAACCAAGAAAACTTACCATGTAGGAAGGCACACAACTAGCTTAACACATATCCAGACCATAAATGAAATACAAAACAACGCAATATGAAACAATAGTACAAGCATGCAACTTTCTATATCCTCTTTAGCCGATGTAGTCGAGACTCTCTCCTTTTCTCCAGCTACTCTGTTTGTTTCAATTTTGGAACCCACAAAATTAATGAACATCAATGGAAGCTGGTATTCAATGGAGAACAAGCAATATGTACATAGAGCAAAACTGACTCAATGAACAGTCTACAATAGCATAAACATGAACCTTTGCGCTTCTCTATCCATGGCTATAAACGTGTACACTTTTGTTCCCTGGCCAAAATATATTATAAGACACAAAATATCATGCAATTGCATGGTCACAGCTAAATTATTTTTTCTTTTCTCTAGGAATTTATCCACATATTCCCTCAAGCCATGTTTTTTATCCTCTACATAGACTACTGTGCACACGATACAAGTTCTCAGTTTTCCATGGCTAATTACCCACACATGCTTCCAGACATGAAAATATAATCTTGCAGAATCTTTGTTGCACATATCATTTGTCAAGAACAACACAAATTGCATCCTACGCACACTAGTCTATGTAGAGGAGAAAGGACATGTCATGTCATATCCACACATCTGACCATACACAGTTTATAAATGTACCCTACATACATATGCTTTATTCCAACAAAAAAACAACGGATATTGTAACTCCACATGTAATCCTCGAACAATTTTGCATGCAACTATTTTCTTTCATGGTAGGACTGCAACACCAGGAAAATCTCACAGAATAACAGATCTCGACTCCAGCAGACATAGAAAATAAAACAACTACATATCCACTGGTGGGTGTAGGGGTTGAACACCGTAAATTGCCCCAAACAAAACAATAACAATCCAAAAAAAAAAAAAGAAAAAAAAAAAGCTCCAACCACTGCCGCTGCACCCCAACCTTGCAAGGCCGAATCAAAGAAAAGAAACCTGTAAGGACCAAACCAACAAGAAAGCATGAAGAGGCCGAACTGCACCCCCAGCACCCCAAAGCGCAAACCCCAGCCAAACAAACAGAACCAACAACCCGAGAACCAACGAACCAGTAAGAACCACCGAGCCAATGAACAACATATGTATCTCCAACAATTACGAAACTGCAACCCAAACAAAAAAGGAACGAGAATCACACAAGGAACATGCTACTACAAATAAAAAAACATTCTTACTTGCAAACTGCAAACTAAACAGCAAACAAGGAATACAAAATGAAACCATCGCATCGAAAATTACTCCGAAACGATGAAATGCAGAAGCACAGCGTGAATCACCAGCAAAACAACAACAAGCAACAACCGAGAAACTAGCGAATAAGAACCACTCACCGAACCAGTAAACAATGTATGTAGCCTCAACGATTATGATGATGAAGCATATACTGGTAGCAACCGACAAACCAGCGAAGAAGAAGCAGTCACTGAACCAGTAAACAATATATGTAGCTTCATTGGCAGAGCAAGGACGAAACATACAATGGCTATTGAACTGGCGGTAGACAATCAAGTGCAAATTCACTGTAACTGTATACAAAATTTCGAGGAAAAATGTACTCTGAGAACCGTATTTACATAAACATTTAAGACTCTCACGCTGTCTAAGCACCTTGCGGAATGAGAACATTTAAGCTGTCAGGGGTGTTGCAGAATGTCACGTCATGTGAACATTTACGCAGTCAGTTCTATTGACGCATCTCAGAATAAGTGTCAATACATTTCAAGAAATATACATCCGCCAAAGATGCTATAAACTTTGGAATTCTCAATCACTACAAAGCTTGGATATCAAAACTTTTCAATATGCTTATTACATATCAAAACTTGCGGATATATTCGGGTAGCATAAAATGCTAATACAAACATTCGAACTAATGCTAGCATTAATCAACCTTGAAGCAAGATACAGGAAAAATATATGATTAAAACATACTACGAGAAAAAATTTGGATATGTTGCCATATAGTACATTGGGAATAGCGAAGCCAACAATAAGACCTCCAATCTCTTATCCAATCAGATCAATACATATATGTTACTTTTTATTATATAAAAATATATGTTTTTATTTCCATAGCTCCAACAATAGGTACTGTGCAAATATTTCGGGTCAAAGGACAAATTAATATGCAGTCAATGATTCCTCTATGCCTATGGCAGGGACTAATAATGGATCATTATTATCAAGTTTATGTAAACTTGATAAAAATTTCCACAAATGTTAATTCTTGTTAATCATCTAAAGGTGGGAATCATATGACCTTACAATAATTTCTTAATATGATTAAATGTAAAAAAGTTAAACAGGTTAATGATGCATTCATAAATGCAATAAAGTTATGAACAATGAATCCTATCCATTGATTTGAAAGGATGACTAAGAATATACTAGCATCTTTTATTGCTAGTCATCAAATTAGCTTTTTAGATTAAAAAATCATTAATTATGCACATTGTCAATACCCTTATTGGTGTAATAAATAAACAATCATCATTTTGTTCATGGGTTCACTTCTAATCTTCCTTGCACACAATTCATGCCAAAAAGTA
>JASDQU011508477.1:8379-22603 GCA_032191745.1 Picea mariana
ACATGAGGAATGGTGGAAGTAAAGAAGAATAAAAATTCTACAAATGTGTACAAAGAGAAACCTAAGTTAGAGGGGCTACGCGTATGCGTAAAACTTTTTCAAGTACAACACATTGACGGGTTCTTTGAGAGGATAGCCTTCAGGGGAGGCCAAGATGTAGGCACCTTTAGTGAGATAATGTTCGATGATGAAGGGGTCGTGCCATAATGATTTGAATTTCCCATGGCTAAGACTGTAGTGGGAGATATCATAGGCTAACAAGAGATCACCTTCATTGAATTAGAGAAGTTTGACATGGCGGTCGAAGGTGGCTTTGGATTGTTTTTTATCTGCCTCATTATGCAGTAATGAAGATCGACGATCTTCATAAAGGGACTCTAAGTTCAACATGCACTTCTCCATTGGAGAAGTGTCAAGTAAGAGCTCTATGGTGTGTAACATGGGTATTTTTCACTTGATAGGGAGGGTGGCTTCGATCCCATGGATGATGTGGAATGGTGTAAAACTAATGGTAGTTTTGACTACCGTGCGATAATCCCATAAAGAGGAAAACAACTTATGATTCCATTTTCTATTATGTTTGTTGACGGTGCATTGTAGCATGGTTTTGAGGACTTTATTGACAGCCTCAACCTATCTATTGGACTGAGGGTAGTATGGGGAGGAAAACTCATGGGTGACGCCTAACTTTGAGGAGATTTCGGCAAAGATCTCATTCTCAAAGTGTTTACCATGATCAAAAACTAACTATTGTGGGACTCTGAATTGGGTAATGACATGGATGAAGAAAAAGCACGTTGTTGTGTCAGCAGTGTTGTTAAATGTGGGCATGGATTTGACCCATTTGGTAAAATAATATACTGCCACAATGATGTAATTATGTCCATTACTGGATGGAGGATTAAATTCATGAAATTTATGTCCCATTTACAAAAGGGGTTGACTATGATGTTTGGGTGTAGAAGAGATGGTGGATCTCGTGCTTTGTTTGCATAAAGATGGCATTTATGGCATCTCTTGACAATGTGGATGCAATCATGAAATAAAGTGGGCTAGAAGTATCTGGCTTGAACGATTTTTTGGGTGGTGGACATACCTCATAGGTGACCACGACAAGCGTCATTTTGGAAATCATTCAAGACTTTGTCGGCTTGATGGAAAATGGCGAATGCGTCGATGGTCATCTCTAGAGAGATGAGACCTAGAATTTTGTGTACGAAGGTATAAGAGAAGGTCGTCATAACAGGGATCATCTGAGGGGATGAAGAAGAGGTGCTCATCGAGAAAATCCTCATTGATGGAGGAATCTTTAGCGTCTGAGGGAAATGTCGTAGTGAGTTCTGCGAGGACAAGGGATTTCTTGATTTTGGGAGTAGAGAAATCTAGATCATACTCCTAAAGGATAATGATCCATTGAGAAAAAATTTCATTGATATTTCATCAACTAAGAAAGTATTGCATGGGTTTGAAATCTTGTATAGCCTTGGTAGTGAGAAGAAGAATGTAATGCCATAGTTTTTGGACTGTGAGGAAAACTACTAACATGAGATTTTCATCATGATTATATTTAAAGGGTGGTCCTGAAAGGTTTTTATTAATGTAGTAAATCACATGTTCACACCCATTATCTCCTAATTGGATGAGGACTCCTGCGAATGAAACAACAAGGGATGATAAGTATAGGATGTAATCACGATCATAGTATGGGGGACTAATCAAAGGAGCATTGAATAAGACTTCTTTTAAATCATGAAAATTTGTTTGAGCATGTTCGTCCCATTGAAATGGGATATCATGGCATAATAAGAAGAGAAAAACATGTGCGTGAGTGGCGTAGTTTAGGAAAAAGCGGTGTAAAAAGTTGGCTTTTCCCTGTAGGCTCTACAGTTGGGGTAAAGTCCTAGGTTGTGGAATTGTTTTGATAGATTGGACCTTGAGGGGGTCCATGGTGATGTCATTTTGGGACATAATGAACCCAAGGAGGTGCATAAAAATGATGCAAAAGACACACTTGAGGGGGTTCAAGTAGATATTATATTGGAGACATCATTGAAAAACGATGCATAAGTCATTTAAATGGTGGGTTTGCTTTTTGGATCGAGCAGTGAGGTCATCCAAATAAGTGAGAATGACACGAGAAATATCATGAAAAACATAGGTCATGGCCCTTTGGAAAGTAACACCAGAATTTTTTAGTCCAAAGGGCATGACGTGAGAATCAAAGGTACCACAAGGGGTTGTAAAAGCAGTTTTGTATTGATCTGTTGGGTCGATTTGAATTTGATTGTATACGGAGAACCCATCCATAAAGGGAAGTGCCTCATGGCCGACACAATCATCAATTATTTGGTTGATGAAAGGGGTTGGGAAGTTGTCTTTGGGACAAGCATGGTTGAGGTCATGAAATTCTTTGCAGACACGAATAGTTCCCTATTTTTTGTTAATGGGGACAGGGTTGGAGACCCAAGAAGTCTACGCAATGGGGTTAATGAACCCGGTCATGTGTAATTTGTAAATTTTGGCTTTAATAGCCATAGATTTGGATGGGTGGAGGGGGCATTGCTTCTGATGAATAGGGGTGATATCCAACCATGTGTCGATTTGATGTTCGACTATAGAATGATCAAGTCCAGGAATCTCCATATATGACAAGGAAAAAATATCCTGGTATTCCTGAAAAAGAGATTTTTAAACAATGATTTCTTCATGGGAGCATGCGACAACAATGGTGATTTATTTTATGATTCTTGGTTTAATATAAATGTCAATTTTGAGTATGGGGGAAATGTTGGCCATGTTTCCTTCTTCAAAAGAATTGGGGGCAAGGATAGAGTTTTTGAACCAGTTAATATGCCCTAGAGGAACAAAATCCTTGGTTTCGATCGTGCAAAAGGAGGCTTGATCAAGAGGGTGAAAGACCTCTTATGAGGGGAAAAGTGCTCGATGACGGAGTGCATTCCAAGGGAAATATGGGGTAGTTAGTTCCTCCAATATATCTTCGTCGCAATGGAAAATGAGAGAATACAGGGGATCATGAGATATGGTAGGGGGAACTATTAATAGGTAAGTGTCATTGGCATCAGGGGATGAGGAAATAGAAGGGATATTGTGTGCGAGGTGTGATGGATTGATAGACATAAACCAAATCCCAAGACACTATGGACAATATCGCATTCTCTCAAGGACTGATGAATAAATGTAATGAATATTAGTAATGTGAGTGT
The DNA here is from genome assembly GCA_032191745.1 of Picea mariana. Lineage (NCBI taxonomy): Eukaryota > Viridiplantae > Streptophyta > Pinopsida > Pinales > Pinaceae > Picea > Picea mariana. The sequence continues at coordinate 11,604 of JASDQU011508477.1, forward strand.
TAGTGGGGAGTTCTTGAGAGGGCTTAGGTCGAGATTTTTGGTGTACTACGGCTAATGTTTAGTGAAATTTAGGTAGAGATAGGAAAAGGTGACTGTAATGGCCATATTCTAAGCACATGGCACATGTGAAATTGGTTCGTAACCCTTTCTTGCATGTAGTGGAGGACTCTATAGCAGTAGTGGATGAACTTGATGGAGTGGCAAGAAATGTGGTTGCTTTAGGGAGCTAGATAATATTGTGTAAGTTGGGAAGAGTAGGACATTTGTTAGTGGGGTATCCTTCTCTTTCGCATAGTGTGCAAGGAACTTGAGCTCAGGGAGGGAGTGGAGCTATGGGCTCTCTCTTCGTCCTTCTTGCCCTGGTAGTGGCAGTGGTGTCGCCAGTTGGGGTTGGGGGTGGTGTGGTAGGAGCCTCTACTAGGATCCGCATCGGTAATACCTATGTCTAAGGAGGGAGAAATGGTGTAGAAACCATAGACAGTGGATGAAGATACCATACAGGGATGGTGATAACCATTTTAGGAAGGGTAAGGGTAGAAGAAACCTAGAATGCTTGGACTCTAGGTGGGGGGTAGAAAAAGGGGATTTGGGTAATGGCTTGGGGGACTCTCTCCCAAACTGGGATTTTCCGTTGGAGTGGGAGAAAAGATGGGACAAGTGGTGCGGTGGTGTTCTCAGGGAATTCTTGAGGTAGTAGTTCTGTGACTGGTGGAACTTCCATGTGGGAAGGGGCCTCTGTGAGAAGAGTATTGTCTCTGATTTTTGTTCTATTAGAGGAAACTACACACACTTGTGCAGAAATAGATGGGTTTAGGAGAGGTGGTTCTCCATGATAAGTTCCTAACAAGGATGGGTCTTTGAATATTCAAGGGCCAATGTCGATGACTGCAAAAGTGTTTGAGCTAGCGCGGACAAGAGAGAGGATGTTATCATTTTTTTGCAGAATGATTAGGCTTTTAATATGTAATTTGGTCGATGGTGATGATTCTCCCGTTATGGGGGAACATCATCGTATGAAACATAGAAGAGGCTACCACCTTCATAGATACATGTAGCTATGTCCGAACAAGATATTGTAATCAAGTGAGGCATTGATAACTTCAATGTCAATCAAGATGGTTTTTCCCCCAAGTTCTATGGGGAAATTTTGGAAGATCCCTTCAGGGGATTATGGTTGACTGTCGTAAGCTCTTAGGGTGATGGCGGATGGTACTAGCTTAGGTGAGATGAGTTTTGTCCATACTAATTTGAAAATGATTCATGTGGATGCACCCTCATTGATGATGCACCAATGAATTGTGATGTTCCATATCTTAGCTAGTATCTGAAAAGCTACCAGAGAGAGGAGGCGTGGTTCTTCACTATCTAAATTAAAGGTGATTAGTGGAGTGTCAGCCAGGTCGACTACCCCCAAGGAAAAAAAAAAGGATTTGCATTGTGATGGACAGGTTTGGAGGACCTCCAATACAGACATGGCTGCAAGAGATTCTGCTAGGTCGTCGACCATATTGTAATTATGGGTTTCCCTAGCATGAGGGTTATATGCATTCCGTCGTAAAGGCATGCAGGGTATATGGGGGTTTGGTTCAGTGCTAGGGCGTGGAATCATCAATGGTTTTCCTACTGTAGGTAGAGTTGTTTCTGAGGTGGTTGGTGTAGAATCAGGAGGCATGCAGTATGGACAAGTGTGTGTTTGCAGAAGAATCTCTTCTTCGCTGGTATGGAGGATATTACGATCAGCTAGATTTTCAGATTAAGTGGTACATGGGTTTTGATATTGCCCCATTTTTGGTGGGGAATATTTTATCTCTTGTTTGGTATTCATGACACCTTGGTGTGGAATAGGGTTTTGCAAAATGACCGGAGATAGTGGTTGAAAATAATGTTGTGGGGCCTACTGAGGTGTTAGAGGGCATTGTGTGTTCATGGATTCTTTCATCCATTTGTAATCAACAATTTGGGGGTAGTGGTGAGTATAATGTCTATACTCACCACATAGAGCACACGAGAATTTAGTTCTGAGATTGTTGTTCTTCCCTTGTCGTGGTTGATTTTATTGTTTCCCCCTTGGGGGTTCTTGTTTCCTTGATTCTGGTTTCCCCCAGCGGGACGATTTTTTCGGGGGTTATTTCCTCCTAGTCTCGGGTTGTTATTGTTTCAGTTTTTTCCTTTTGTATTGGCATTATTCAGTCGATAAGCCAAATTTTTCGTATTCAAATTTTCAAAAGCATGAACCTATTGAATGGGAGAGGGATGAACAAATTTAACCTTAGCATGTGGTTGTTCTGGTGGAGGAGAAACTGGCTAGGGAGGACCATGAAATGGAAAATATGGATATATTTGTGGAGACGATCCATATGGAATATAGGAATTTAAAGTACTTCCACCACTTTTAGGGTTATATACGAGGGTTGGGGGTGGACTTGTACTTGATTAAGAGACCAGATTCATATGGAGTATTGGTGGGGGTACCCCAAACAACTGAGGGGGGAAAACATGATATGACTATTGGTGAGTGGGGAAAGGGTAATAAGAAGTTCCTCCATATGGTTGACGATATTGATTTGTAGCATAAGTAGGTGACGGGTGGCCATAATGGTTGTAGTGTGTCATATAACCAATCAACCCATCTGTAGCATGCGACATCCTAGGTTTTTCTTGGCCAAATGGTATGGGTCTGGGTGCATCAGGTAATATTGTGTATAAGTAACCTTATTGGACATATATGAGGTCAAACTATTGGGCCTTGCTGATGGATTCCTCTTCTAATTGAGGAAAAGTAGATGCTACATCCTTGTAAATCACAGGGATGAGCGATTTAAGAAACCAATCGAGACGTTGTTCTTAGGTGGTTTATTCTTTACACAAACTACGTTGTCGATGCCATTCATGGATGTGGTCAGTGATATGAATAGCAATGTTTTTTTTTAACTCGGAGAGAAGTTACAAGCTAGTTTCATAATGAACCAGTAATTGGAAAAATGAAAAAAAGGCCTTGGCCAATGATTCAAAAGTCACATGGGACCCTAATTTTTCTTCCACATACCATTTGGATGATGAACCACTGAGAGTTATTTGAAATCAAATCAAGTGGATGGAATCATCCATGATGTTGTTTGAGGAGCACCATAAGTGGGAGGTCATAACATGGTTAGCGAGATCTTCCCCTGGTTTTCCTTCCAACTTCGGAATGTCTAAAGGAAATTTGGTAGGCATATTGTTCCAAGTGGCATCATGTAGAATTGGGTCATTCATGAGTTTGGTTAAATCAAGAACATTGAGGGACACAATGTATGGAAAAGGGGGATTTGGAGGAAGATTAGTTACAACCATTGTGTGTGTAGGTAATGGACCTATCCCTTGAGAGGGATTTTGTGGGTTTGTACTTTTTTCTTGAGAAGAATTTTGACCCCCGCCTCGTTGTGAATGAGAAATAGTAGATGGATGACCTTGGGTATTTGACCCAAGCAACGTGAAACCATGTAAAGCCGATCCCAAGACAGTATCACTCACTGGGGTGTGAGATGGTTGAGTCAGTGCGTTGGAGAGACTGGGGACTCCTCCTAGAATAAGAGGGAGATTCTACAAGCATCTAAAATGACAAGGATTATTTGGTTCCCCTATGGCTATGAATAATAAAGTGAATGTGTGGAAATGGTGATAAGAGAGGAATAAATGAACAAGAAATTTTTATATTTTTGACCTTCAAAAAATAGTATAACTCACAATTGCATGTAATCAAATGAACATCATACATAAATCAACTGTAAAGTAAATAAGTATGTGGATAGGTGTATTTTGTCCCCTTGGGGGAAAAACAAAAACAAATTCTCGTGTCCTAAAATACCTATCGTCCTTCCTCTCAATTTAGCATTGGGCCTTCCAATAGCACTCAACAGTGGGGTATGAAGCCACCAGAAGAGGAACTAATGAAGGTTGAAGTAATCAATTATAATGAGGGGAAGAGGGTGCATATTCAGAAAGAGCTGGCGATATTTCCCAATAGCGACACAAAATCTGATCAAGGTGTGATTGCATCCCACAACCACCACCTGGATATATATCCTAAGTTTGGCCACTAAGTACCTCGGTAAAGGTGCAATATTTAGATTTTAGACCTAAAAAAATGGGTCACGGGATGAATACCCTCACAAGAGTTGGGTTACTCAAGGAGCGATGGGAAGAACAACTGGACATTGGCCTTCGACCCTTCACGGGTATCTCCCTACCTTATGGTATAGGAACACTTGAATTGGAGGATTTGAAATATCCCTATTCTCAACTTATATTGTTTCAAAATGTGAGAACCTGATAACAGGGGGTTATTTCGATGCCTACCCCCGAGATCCTACCTAAACTAAAAAAATTATTTTGGCACCTCCTGTGGAGGAAAATTTAGTCCGTTCTTAGAAATTTTTTATATGTGGTGGGATGATAGATTGGGTTCATGGACCAACCTCGTTTGAATTAAATCGGTGTGGCTAATTTCTAAATAAGTAGTCGGATATTTCAAAGTTCCTTTGAAGTACTTTGTGGGTACTAAAAAATAAAGCTTACCTCGACCTCCACTATTCTAATAGAAATTATGTGTGTGATGGGTGGCTTTGTGTGCAAAAAAGTGAAAAGTTTGAAAAATATTTTTAAGAAGTTAAGTGTAAGATTGCAAGACGCAGAATTCCTATGGTCCTTACAAATATTTTTACCTAACTTACTATGTTTCTTTGGTACAACCTTGCGGAATATTTAAAGCCCTAAAGAACTAGAAATGTGGACATATGGGTCCTTAAAAATCCTTTAAACTCCCTAGAATGTTGTCTATACTAAGAAATATTTTGAAAATATCCTAGGATTGTAGACACGTGGGCATGTATGGGCCTATTACTTGATCTTTTAAACTTTCCTAGAGTGTTGTATAAACTAAGAAAGAACTTTGAAACTATCCTAAGATTGTAAACATGTGGGCATGTATGGGCCCTTACAAATATTTAAGATAATTTTCAAAATTAAGAGGTACCCTAGCGGGTTTTGTCCTCTTCTACTGATTTTTTAAGGGAGATGAAATTTCCTTTCAACCACCTTTTCTGATTCCAGATATCACACTTGGGTGCGGTGGAAGAGCATACTTGAGGGTTAAAATTGATTTCTAGTCCCAATTTAGTTTATCATGTTTGAAAAAGAAATAACTTTAACTCAAAGATTTAAAAGCCAAATGAGCCATCCATGTGGCAACAAAGAAAAGAGAATAATAGTGATTCTTTTTACCCCTATGTGATTATGTTAGCTAACCTTCCTTATGACAAAGGACTCTAAGTGAAGTGTGATTTCTTTACAAAGTATAGGAAATTAAAATATGAAGGCAATGGGCCCTCAAACCACTCATAAAACCCTTACAATTTTCCAAAAAATGGACTTGTGTGGGGGATGCAGTTCTGACAGTCACATAGAGGGCGCAAAATGTGCACAATGCACAAATTTATGAAGGTTTTCACACGCACAGAGTGTTGAGTGTGCAGAATGTGTGTCTGTGTGCCTTGAAAGCCATGCACTTCCTGTCACGCATTGGGAAAGAAATTTCAAAATGAAATTTTCTCTCCTTGGCTCTAAATTATGACTTTGGAAGGTTGGATTAGGCCGGTTTTGGTACCTGCATATCAAAAAAATTATAAAGAAGTGCTCTCAAGACTTAAATAGGGAGAAATTTGATTCACAATCCCAAGTATGGTCACTAATTTGTTGTGTTGGTTTTGCCACATGGGTAAGAAAAAACACAACACTTACTTTCCTAGTTAAGTCAGCTAAACAAGACAGAGATTTGTGACTTGATTAGATAAACAAATACACTTGAAACAAGTAAATAGAAATAAATAAATAGATGTTAGAGAAGCTTGCAAGAACTAGAACCATCAAAAATAGAAAATGGCAATCATATAGCTACCAATGGATCAATGTATTGATAGGCTAGCAATGTAGAGAAAGGCAGGGACTTATGAATCCTCTCTTCCTCCTTGGGAGGGCTCTTGAGTTACCTAATAGAGAGATATTTTCTTCATACAATATAAAATTACAATGGTGAAGAACTACAATGCCAATCCTCTCAAGAGGTGAGTGGAATGGCCCTTGCTATAGTTCTTGAATGATTCAAAGAGAAAAGAGGATTCTCCAAGAAGAATTAGTGCAGAATAACAATACCTTGAATTTATTATTTTTCTAGCACACCCATGGCACATATTTATAGTTTCCATTCATGGAAAGATACAACTGGTTCATAGTGTGAAGAAGGGGCCTTTTAGGGCACTTCCTAGCCCTTGACCAACCTCATATCTAGATTTCGCTCAGATATGAGTGTCAAATCGTGTTGGGGGTCAAACTAGAAGTGGTTGAGAGGCCGACAAGATTCATAAATGTGTCGTTCATGAGAGGTGTGTGTCTTTTCTCGTAGACATTCGTGCATAGTGAGCTCCTAGAGCTATGTTAGCCCACACATTCTGCGCATAGTGCATGCGCTTCCTTTGGTGAATTTGTGCACTTTGATTTTTGAACCAAGTATATAGTTTTTTTCCTTTTAGATGGATTTTGATGTTGTAGGTATACTAATTTTTGTTGGAATTGATGTCTTTCTTCAACCATTGTGTGTAATGTTGCAGACGATTTTTTAGCGATAACAATGACAATGCCAAAGGTTGAATGCTTGTAGCAGGTTGAAGGTAGTTTGGTTCCAAGAGACAAATGGAGCCAACAGAGAAGTCGACCAATAATTGTTCACAGTCAACATGAATGAGTAGAATTCAGACCAAGTGACTTAGGTGATGTTTGTTATCCTTTGGTATGGGATATTGGATAAGGCATATCACACCTTGGTGACATGAAGATGACTATGTGATGACTCAAATATCTGGTGGGGGTCATTGGTTGAAGTTGGAAGAGTATTGGTGCGAACGTGCCTAAGGCATGGAAGTTGTTTGAGGTGAATCATTCTACTTGGAGTGCTTTGGGAAGTTCATTTGGGATGTTTGAAGAGTGTAGGCATGTTGGCCACACTGATCGTAGATGTTTAGTTTTGTTGAGGTGATTTGACTTTCAGGAAAATCATTTGTATAATGTTTTTTACATTTAATGTCAACCCCGGGGTTGGTAAACTTAGAGGTGAAAGAACATTAAATTCAAGAATAAATTTCTAATCTATCCTACACCAATGAAAATCCAAATAAACAAGGAAAACTAAAGCAAGGCAAGTTGTAGAAAAATTACATTAGGAATGTATCACTGGGATGTAAGACAATGAGTGCGACAAAGGCGTAGGGTTACAATATTTCATGTGTGTATTTTCATGCAACTTCTCATGTGTAGTCGACTAATGTTTCTTAATTATTCAATGATTCTTCTTATGGTAACTTCTTCCATTGTGGAAAATGAAAGAAAACAAATTAAAAATAACACTAAGGAAATTGTCACTAGGTTGTGGAACATATAACACTATAAAGGTTCTAAGTTTCAATCTTTCACACAAAGGTGTTCATACAATTTTTTAGGAGTATCTTATTAGTGCCTTTAACCTCCAATGATATTTTTGTAGTGGATACATGATTATGTTGCAATGAAACAAATTAAAACAATACAATGTAAAGACTTCAAAGGAAACACACTTGAGAGATGTGTCCTCAACAAGAGATAAACCCAAAAATAGAAAGAGAAGTAAATGTTGGTAAAGGATTAGTTTTTTCCTATGTTATTTATATGAATAAAGTCACTCTACACAATAATCCATATAACACTACATAAAAGATGACATTTAACAATTTCTAACAATATGTACTGAACCTCAAATTTGCCATAAAAAACAAATTCTATGGGACATTAATCTCTAATTTCATTTTATATGTTCATTGGTAAAAGGAGGAAATCTTCATTCCTGTTATAATCTTGGTGTTATCCACAATTTTGGTCATTATGATGATGTTATGATGATGGAAAATCAAGCTCTTCACTAAGAACACTCTCCTGAGAAAAGTTACATTTGTCTGCTTCTAGAAATCACACTTTTAAGGGAGGTTCGCAGGCTGCATATATATTTGCCTGCGAGAATGCCTGATTCTCGCAGGCTGCATTAAGCTAGACTGCAAGGGGTTCGCACTGTACCTAGTTATCAGGGTGCGAACATATTCTAAAGGAAAGAAAAAGGATAAAATCTCGAACTTTCTAGAAAGGAATCTTCTAGAGGGGTGAGTTGGCATTCGAATGGTTGTCAAATACTGGTTTTCCTGATATCTTGGGATCATTCCTATCCAAGTAACTAATCTATCCTCTCATATATATTGAGGGGAAGGCTCATGGAAAAGGTTAGAAGCAAACTAGCAAGAGATTGATTGGAGAATTAGTGGAAGATTGTATGAAGGATTGATGCTACAGCAGCTAGAGACACCAGCAAGGTCATCAAAAGTGGTTGATTTTCTTCATGCATGAGCAAGTGTGTGTGTCAGAGCTAGGAGCCATTGAAAGGAGATCTACAACATCAAGGCTCAGGTTGTAAGTTTAACTTTCTATTAATTCAATACAGTAACGTGTCCCTTTCCCATAAAGATGATGTCACTTTATTACATAACTCCTTGATTATATGTATAGATTAGCTATTGAATATATTGATTTGCTTTCACTTCGATTGGTTTGTACTGTTGTGATCTGAATGACACAAGAGCATTGGAGCGAAGCTTGGAACAACAGAGACCCAAGGAAGTGTTCATAAGGCATGTCTATGACCCTTGTCTCTTAGTTCATTCAATAGGTTAAATCTAGGGAAAGAGTATCATTCTGTCCTATTTTGTTCTAGATCCAGGTGGATCTAGGGAGATCGGTTTGTGTCCGCACTTATGGATTAATCCTGAAACAAAATTCGTGACTCCGCTGGGGAGCTATTCCCTTTTTCTTTATGGTTTTTGAGTTTTTCTGTGGCCATTTGCTCTGTTTTTATTATTCTCCTCTTTTGTCAGTCTCTGAGTCTTCAGGATATCCTGATAGACTTACTGGGTTCAGAAGCCTGTTTGAATTTTGCTTTCATTTTCAAAATTTTTGTCACCTTCAGAAGTTCTCGAACTATGTTTAACTGTAGCCTGCGAGAACCAGTTAGGTTCGCATCCTTCATATATGGTCCAGTGCAAACACCTCGCACCTTGCTACAAGGTGGCCTGCGAGAATCTTGTCTTCTCGCACTGTGTAACACTGCTTGCCTGCGAGCAAGATTTTTGAAGATTTTTGAAATTGAGTTTTGATTTTTTCAACTGCTCAGATCAGTTGATTTACATCTTTTAGGCTTATTGGATCATTGATTTATACATTTCTTGCTTTTGTTTGCATGCTCAAATAGATTTAAGGTTTCAAGGTTTTTCTTGCCTTGGTAGCTTGGCTTTCATTTCTTGCCTCTTATTGGTAATTTCATTCTCTCTATCTTCTAGAGTTGAGGGTGTCTAATTGGCTGAGAACCAGTGATTGGTTGAGAGTTAAGTGTTTGGTGTTTCTCATTTTCTTATTGGTTCGAATGGACATTTTCGTTTGCATTGAGAAGACTATCTGGTTTGTTCTTTGTTCTTGCTTTCGTTGAAAGAGTTGATTGGGTTGTTATTGTTTGATTCTTTGGGATTTGATTTTCTGCTCTCTCATTGATATTGTACGAGTTCTTTTTGGAAAGTGAACACAATTGTTTTCTTACATCAAATTTTTTTGGTCATTTACAAAACATTGAAAATCAAGTTTTAAGAATTGTTGAAGTTTTGAAAAAGAAAACATAGTGCATTTTCATTTGATAAATGATTGTTTGCATTGACATTTGAAAGGAAAATTTTGCATATGATTCGTGGTTGATTTAGAAAAATTATCTCTCTCCCATATATAGGTTTCATTGAACGGAAAGTGTTATTTTTCATTTCCATTCTTGCATTATTTGGGTCAGAGTCATACACGCATGAGCTTCATTTCCATTACCTTTGAGTAAACAACAACCATTAAAAACATTGTGTAATCTTAAAATGTATCTAGTAACTCTTTTCTAGGGCTCTTTTACACCAACATTTAGTTAGGCTAGTGCTTTGGAGTAGGAAGAGAGATACACTCTCCAAAATCTCAAAACACACAATAGCATCTTGAGTTAGGGAGTGTTAAATTCCATTTGCAACATATTGTCCTAGGAAGCCCTTCTAACAAAAGGGTCAAGCACTAGGTCGCATTGGTGTTGGTAGAGTTACTAACCCTGTTTTGTTGACATCGGTGTAGAGATTGCATGTATTACGGGGATCACTCAAGAGGTATACCCAAAATGATGAGTGGAAGCCTTTTGAGTTGATTTCGGGCTAGATACCCTGCCCTTGCATGTGGATCGGACTGACAATTGTTCCCTCAGGCTGTACTATTATTTGTGGTGACCTTAGTGGCATGTCTCTCTAGGTTCTTACCCAAGGTGACTGTGGAGGGGAAAGTCTTCACGGTACCTGGAATTGACGTTGATCAAACTCACTCGGGCTCCTTGGAGGGTATACCCATGATTATGTGTGGGAGCTTGCACCAGGGTGTAAGTNATCCACCTTAGCCACGCCCCTTCTCATCTCGTTGTTGTGACGTTGGATTTCATCACCAACTAGTGGCTTTGAAATTAGAAGGTATTGTTTGCTTGGTGATTGTTTCCTATTTTTTTGTTTACTAGTGTGTGTTGTTGCTTTCTCGAAGTTGACCTTAGGAATTTCTTCGCGGAGCTTGTCACTTGTTTACAATTGCTCCCCCACGACGTTCTCGTAGAATGCAAGGTTTATCTCTGGAACATCCAGACGTTTCTCAACCCTTGCCAACTAGTACACCTGAGGGCTCTCCTCACCAGAGTGAAGTCCCAGCTATTACCCCACCACACGGGGAGACAAGTGACGTCCCAGTTGTTACACCACCACATGAGGACACAAGTGAAGTCCAAGATGTTTCTACACCACCTTCACGGGTAGAACGCACCGATTCTCTAGAGGATT
>JASDQU011508479.1:11631-22645 GCA_032191745.1 Picea mariana
ATAGATAGATAGATAGATAGATAGATAGGAGAAAAAGAGGTACAATTATGATGAAAGGGTGCAATGAATTATTCTATCCGACCTATACATATGACACTAGAAATGTAATAATTCAATACCTATGGATTAATAAGGGGTTTTATACATAACATGGGGCTTTGTCTAGGGATTAACATTCCTCTCCCATTCAAACAAGTGTTGTACTCAAAAATTGACTAACCACGATTATTTCTTCATGAAGAAATCATTTTCCCATGTCGCCTCTTCCATTGGTAGGTTCTTCCATTTGATGAGGTACTCCGTAATTGCTCGATTTATCAACTGCTTAATTCTTGTTTCAAGGATTGTTTCTGCCTCAAGTATGATTTTACCTTCTTCATTGATCTCTGGTTATTATAGAAAGATTTGTCTCACCATTGCTATCTTGCACAGAGGGCCTTTTTCCATTTCCCTATGCAGACTTATCATCCCTTTTTGACAAATCCAGAGCTAAAAATAAACATTTTTCCACATATACGTGCCCTATCAGCTATACAACAAGCGTATACGCAAGCTGCTCCACTATAGCCCGCATACATCGGGATTTGTGCCAGAAAATATAAAAATGGAGCTGGGTTCCCATATCATGACAAGAGATATCTGATCCTTGGCCTTCCATATACTGGAAACGTTCTGACTCAGCCCTTCAGTTTCATTTTGAAGGCTATAAGAGAACAATTTCGATCNCTGCATCCCTTTGTCCCTCAAGTCTGAACACAGTGTTCAGCCCCCAAGCTCTTTCCCTATTGTTGAGAGAATCTCATTGTCTCTCTCCTTTGAGATTTCCTTTGGTGTAGGATTGAAGTGGTGGAAGCCCAATTGGAAGGAACTTGGTTTCTTGGTTTCGAACCGTGCCAACATGGAAGTCTGTAATGTTGAGACTTCTGTTGATCAATTATTAATAGAAATACTCCTTTCTCGTCCTATTGGTATCATGAAAATATATGATTATTATACATGGGAATGTTTGTAATGTTTATTAATGGATTATGCTATCTAATGTGCTAACCCCTTTACATCATTACTATGTACTTTATTTTCTTGTTTGTTGAGAACTTACTGCAGGTATGAAGCTTTGGGTCAAAGTGCTCAACAGTGGAACATCATCAAACGTTGGATTGAGGTAGGCCTCTTTCTTATCTTGCACATTATTTTATATAGCATACAATGGAATTGAGTTGATTTCTGCAGTCATACCTATCTATTGTGGTTTACCCTTGGCCATAGAGAGTTTTCCCCTCATAACAGAAATGGCGACTCCGCTGGGGATAGATCTTCCTTCTAAGGGTTGAAGTACTTTTTCTTCTTGCATCGCTCTTTTTCCTTTGTGTTTCTTATCGTATCACTTCTTGGCAGATTCTGTTCACTCTGAGTCTAAGCTTTCAACCTATTTTCCCTCGCATGGCCTTGTTTTAAATACTGTATGCTCCTTTTGCCTTGACAGTCGCATACACACACATGCTGCCTCTCTGCAAGCTGCGTATATACACACTATTCCCCTGAAAAATCGCGTATACCACTTTTCCTTGCTTGTTTGCTTGGTTTAGTGACTGTTGGGTGAGTTTTGATGGTTGATGATCCTTCTTAGGTCTCTGTAGTGCCTGTTGAGTTTCTATGGATTGACAGGAAGCCCGTTGGGAGTTGAATTTATGGGCATAGTCTTTCTCATTGTTTTTCATTTTTTTGGTTTTTCCTTGAACCCTGGGCTGTTTGCTTGGCTGCTTGGTATTCTGCTTGAGTTATTTCATTTATACACAGTAGAATTTATATATCAGGTTGCTTTTCAGTCCATGCATTTTCTCTTTAATATATTGAAAATACAAAAAAATAGGCATTTTTCATTGGTTAACATTTTTCATTTTTGTCTTTGAACCTTTATTATTAGCTTAGTACATTTAGCGAAAGATTGCATTTTACTTCTGAATTGCAGAGTTGAAATTGAAAATTGCACTATTTTATTAGCATATCACTCATTGAAAAGTTAAAGGTAGACTTTGCATTATATTCATATTTATCTTTTGCAGAGTCATAACATCATGAGTTTCGCTTCCATACCCTTTTGAGTAATCACGGCCAATAAAATTTATGCTTTAAACTAAAATTGATTAGTCACGATTTTATTTTTAGCATGTATAAACTAGCCTAGGATTTAGTGCCTTGGAATATGATTTTGTGAGTAAACTTCTCCAAGGAAATTGAATCGACATATGTGTCTGAGACAGGGAGTTGAGAAGTCCATTTTATAATTGGTAATATCAGGAGGTTCCGCTCACACCATATTTAATCACGAGGTCACGCGAAGTTAGTTGAAAAGATAACCCCTGGATACTCGCCTAGCGTAAGATATATTTTTGCTGATTTATTCGTATTTGGAGATCTTGCTAGTACCCATACCTCTATGAGAGGCGATGCTTTCAATGTTTCGGGCTTTTCTACCCTGCCCATATGGTGATCCAGACTTACGACTGCTCGCCTGTGCATNATTAGTTTCTTGACTTAGGTATCTCATAGGTTACTTGCAGGGGTTATTCTGCTTGTACCCTAGGTCAGATAGGGGTCAGAGAACACACAACCTTTATGGAGGATCACCTCTCCGGGGGGATCTGACCGACTGGTTGTTAATCCCACGAGGGCCCCTATAACTGATTTTGTTACCTCCAAACTTTAGCTGGGAGTCTTAGGTCCCTCTTGGATGAGACATACCTTCTTTAGCGAGGGAGGCCACTTAGCCACTTTAGCCCGTTTGCATGCATATTGGTCGTTTGAATTTTTGGTGTGCTCTTTGATTATTAGTTGACCATAGGATTTTGTGCTGAGTCTTTGTTATCATGGATAGTGGAGTTCCTTTTTCTCCCTCGTTTAGTGCTACCCCCCCCATGACATTCATGGGGGAAAATTCGTCTGTTTTTTATAATGGTATGCAAAATTATGGTACTCAGTCAATGCCTTGGGTCTCTAATCATTTTTCTCATGGTATGTATGATATGTCTTTGCACTTTCCTTCCTCTGTCTCACCTCCTTATGTGAATACAAGTTTTGGGTCTGGGGACATGATGCCTCCTTCTTATCCCTCTCCGTTTGGTGGGAGTCATATCCTTCAAACACCTCTTACGGTAGGAGGTTGGAATCTTCCTTCCTACGAATCCACTATGCAAGAAGTAAGTTCCCAATTAAGTAATCATTCTACTTGTTACACTCTGTGCACTTATCCTTCTTCCGCTATGTCAGTTCCTACGAACACTTTTCCCATGGCGGACCTCCGTCTTCCCTCTGGTGTTTCATCTGGGGGGGTTTATTTTTATAGTATGGGAAACCCCCCTCACGAATTGCCTTTGTCTGGGGGAAACATATATACTCACATGAGTAACCCTTGTCATGTTGCTTTCTCTTCACAAGCAACTTCCTCAATGTCGATTCCCCTACAACCCTTTATGAATCAATATGGAGGAGGATACTATCCTGCCAGACAGGGACAAGATGTAAACCAAGATCCTTCCTAGCTTGCAATTTCTCAGAACCAATCTTTCCTTGGACCTTGTTCTCAAATGCCGCAATTCACCACTGCCACAAGTCTAGTCACTACATGTCATACTGGCGTTATATCTCCAACCTCTGCTAGCCATGTTGGAGATTGGTCGACAACCTCTACAAGTCATGTTGAAGACCTGCAACCAGCCACTGCAAATCATGCTGGGGGCACAAGTCCAGTCACTGCATGTCATACTGGCATTATATCACCAACCTTTGCTAGCCACATTGGATATTGGTCGACAACCTTTGCAAGTTATGTTGAAGACCTGCAACCAGTCGCTGCAAGTCATGCTGTGTGCACAAGTCCAGTCACTGAGTGTCATACTAGAATTATATCACCAACCTCTGCTAGTCATGTTGGAGATTGGTCAAAAACCTCTGTGATTCATGTTGATGACCTGCAACCAGCCGCTGCAAGTCATGTTGGGGGAACATGTCTGGTCACTACTAGTCACACTGCACATCCATCACCAACCTCTGCTAGTCATGTTGGGAATCCATCACCAACCAGTGCTAGTCATGTTGGAGATTTACTAATAGCCTCTGCAAGTCATCCTGGGAGCATGTCACTAGCCACTGCAATTCATGCTGGGGGCATTCATATGATTGAGAAGCCTAGACATCTCAGACGTAAGCCTAGATTCCTTTGCAGGACTTGTTAAGGAAGTCACCTTACTAGTTTGTGTCCTGTTACTGCTGGGATACCAGAAGCGTGGGGCTCACCTGAGGGCCCTTCGGGTTCTGAGGCATCTATGGTTTCACAATAGTTCGTTCCTTCTTCGGTTGATACAACAGTCATGCTAATGCAATCTTCGACTAACACCCCTTTCCCTTTAGGGGTTGATGCGTCCTTTGACCTTGTTGTCTCACATCCCATTCAACCCATGGTCGTGTTGATGCAATATTCGACAGACACCTCTCCTATGTTTAGGGGTGATGCGTCTCTTGACCTTGTTGTCTCGCATGTTGTTCAACTAATGGTCGTGTCGATGCAATCTTCGACCGACAACACTCCTGTTTTTTGGGGTGATGCACCTCTTGACCTTGTTGTCTCGCATCCTATTCAACCAATGGTTGAGGAAGTGGTGGTATCGATGCAATATTCGATCGACCACACTCTTCTCTCGGAGAGTGACAAGTCTAAGGAAGCGTTCATGCCAATGCAATTTTTGGTCGATCCCGCTCTTCTGGTTCTGGTTCTATACCTTCTATGCCATGTCATTAGAATTTCTATTACTTCACCTTCTAAACTAGAGAGAGTTTTACTTTTCCCGAGTTCTCTCCCTCCAAGTCTTGACGAGGTTCCCTTTGATTGGGATGGTCTTGTGGGGTATCTAATGCCTCCGCCTATGTCTTTTCCTAGAAGAGACATTAT
The DNA here is from genome assembly GCA_032191745.1 of Picea mariana. Classification (NCBI taxonomy): domain Eukaryota; kingdom Viridiplantae; phylum Streptophyta; class Pinopsida; order Pinales; family Pinaceae; genus Picea; species Picea mariana. The sequence continues at coordinate 16,577 of JASDQU011508479.1, forward strand.
TCGATATAACATGGAAACGATAACCTCCGTTAGCACTTTTCCCTCCTAGACTTGGAGAGCTTTGGGTCTTCCCAAGATTGTGTCGGTTCTTCATAAGATACCGACATTCCACGGAAGGTACGCATGGGAGCCTTGGCCTCCCCCATGGCTTACCACCTAGAATCTTCCTAACGAGTCCGAGTTAAGCTCTTTTTCGACTCGTTCAAAAAATGAAAAGATTGTCGAGTGATTTGTCCCTTTCACACTCGTTAAATTGGACTTGAAGGGTTGTGAGTCCTAGTTAAGCTCTTTTCAGACTCCTTTTCTAAAAAAAGAAAATATTTCCAAGTGATTTGTCCTTTTCACACTTGTTAAATTGGATTTGAAAGGTCATGAGTCTCAGTTAAGCTCTTTTCTGACTCGTTATCAAAAATAGAAAAGATTGTCAAGTGAACTTGTCTTTTCACACTCGTAAATTGGATTTGAAAAGTCGTCTATTTGGCACAAGTTTACCCCGTTTTCACACCAAGTAGACTAAAAGACATAAAAAAGGATTTTTTGGGTGTTAAGTTGTGATTGCATCTCATGCCCTCGCTTGCAGTAGTGAGCCTTTAGCCGATTCTCACTTTGCGTTATAAACCATTGCCTAAGCAGTTTTGCATCCTCAACCAAGCAGAGCCTTATTTATATCCTTCGCAATTTGACACCCTATACCTTGGAGGAAACATCACCACGAGTGTCCATATCCCGCATGCATTTCCTTGCATTAAGCATAAGTACGTTCCACTGCTGGAGCTAGTTTTTCTTACTTGCGACACTCATTTCCTCCTCTGTATCATAGCATTCATTTGTTATGAAAAAAAAAAAAATGGGCGGGAAGGGAGTACTATATTATAATTGGCAGCAGTCGTGTCACCTTTGAACAAAGCAAAAAATTATTAATTCCTTGTGTCATCATAATTTTGGGTTTTAGCATTTCCTTAGGAACCTGATCTCGTTACAAAGTTTTCTCTACTGACTGATTACTCTTCTAGTTCCTATAGAGAACGTTATTGATGCCTCCTGCATCTAATAGTCACATCATTGAGTCTATGCTACCGGAGTCCACCATATCTCTCATGCTCTTGTTCAAAGGAAGTCTCACAACCTGCGTCGGCCACTCCTCAGAAATATTGACTTTGCATGTCGGCCATACCCTAAGTTTGTCTTAGAATCACATGATACTATGGTCTCATCATGCACCCTGGCCCTACTTGCATCATCAGTAGGTCACCTTGAACCCAATAATTGACATTTCATCATTGGTCATTGACTGGGTGGTTTCCCTTGTGTTCAACGAAAAGACATCTATTCACACTTTGGGATTCGTGCAGTGTCTTGGATTCCATTAGCCTTATTGATGTTTTCCTCTCCTTTGTATGCATTTTTCATCATTGGCTACTATTCAGAGGGTCTTTTTCATGTATCGCTTGCATTTGATACACGCGAAAGATGCACAGGGTTGTTGGTTCATGAACATGTTCTTCATCCGATCTCCACCAAATCATGAAGCTCCTGCTTTGTTCCTCGTGCTGACTGATGAGAGATGCCTTGATGCTCTCCTTTCAGCGGGTCTCTTTGCATCGAATTCAGCTCATATATTCTGGATACGGGACCTAGAGTTTTATGAGTACCTTGAGGCCTGCAGTCATTAGTGGCAGACTCTCTCACCATTGACAGATGGGAATACATCAATGTCTCCTGATCAATAGATTTCTCAAGTGTTCGACACCGACTCCTTTATTCACACTTGTAGGAGTGTACTCGGTGACTTGGTACCTACTTTCATTATTAGTAGGTTGTCTCGTGTTTGTTAATGGTATACCTCAATGACCGGTAATCAAACGATGTCTCATTATGTTCAACCTCAACTCCTTTATTCACATGATGTAGATTTGCACCCTTGGCAGATAGTGTAGAAGACTTGAAGACATCACTATGTGGCCACAACTTTCCTAAGCTGTTGCTTCCCTTTCATTAGACCAACACCTATTCGACTTTAGTGATCATGGGAGATCAGATTGTACTCCATGGTATGCAAATATCTTCAGATTGATTTTGCGACTGGTTTCATTGGGCCTTGTTCGTGACTATGACAAATTTTGGCATATAACCGCAATTGTGTCTGCCTATTCATGGCCACATACACTTATTTGGTATATTTTCCGCATGGATCTGCATTGTATTCTTGGAAACCATGTATGCAAAGTCAATACAGAATGTAATGAGAAATCGAGTTCGTCCAACTCGTTCTCTACCACTCCACTCCTGGGTTATTTATAATGTATTTTGACCATTGCATATACTCCTCTGATATCACACATTAGGGGGCATCTGTTATAGCAAAATTTGCCTCACCATTGCTATCTTGCACAAAGGGCCTTTTTCCATTTCCCTATGTAGACTTATCATCCCTTTTTGACAAATCCAGAGCTAAAAATAAACATTTTTCCACATATACGTGCCCTATCAGCTACAACAAGCATATACACAAGCTGCTCCACTACAGCCCATGTACATCGAGATTTGTGCCAAAAAATACAAAAATGGAGTCGGGTTCCCATATCACGACAAGAGATCTCTAATCCTTAGCCTTCCATATACTGGAAATGTTCCAACTTGGCCCTTCAGTTTCATTTTGAAGTCTATAAGAGCACAATTTCGAGCCATGCAAAGAGGAGAACGCATTCAACTTTGAGAGCAAAGTTACTCTGGAGAAATTACTTCATATTGAGTCTGCATCCCTTTGTCCCTCAAGTCTGAACACAATGTTCAACCCCCAAGCTCTTTCCCTAATGTTGAGAGAACCTCATTGTCTCTCTCCTTTGAGATTACCTTTGGTGGAGGATTGAAGTGGTGGAGACCCAGTTGGAAGGAACTTGGTTTCTTGGTTTCGAATCATGATGACATGTAAGTCTGTAATGTTGACACTTCTGTTGATAAATTATTAATAGAAATACTCCTTTCTTGTCCTATTGGTATCATGAAAATATATGATTATTATCCATGGGAATGTTTGTAATGTTTATTAATGGATTATGCTATCTAATGTGCTAACCCATTTACATCATCACTATATACTTTCTTTGCTTGTTTGTTGAGAACTTACTACAGGTATGAAGCTTTGGGTTGGAGTGCTCAACAGTGGAACATCATCAAATGTTGGATTGAGGTAGGCCTCTTTCTTATATTTCACATTAGTTTATATAGCATACAATGGAATTGAGTTGATTTATGCAGCCATACCTTTCTGTTGTGGATACCTCCTTTTACAATATGTCCACTTCGGAATACAATATGAGATGAGATAAGATGATCCTATTACTAGATCTCCTTGATATATATATATATATATATATATATAGGAGAAAAAGAGGTACAATTATGATGAAAGGGTGCAATGAATTATTCTATCTGACCTATACATATGACACTAGAAATGTAATAATTCAATACCTAGGGATTAATAAGGGGTTTTATACATAACATGGGGCTTTATCTAGGGCTTAACATTCCTCTCCCCTTCAAACAAGTGTTGTGCTAAGAAATTGACTAACCACGATTGTTTCTTCATGAAGAAATTATCTTCCTATGTGGCCTCTTCCATTGGTAGGTTCTTCCATTTGATGAGGTACTCCACAATTGCTCAATTTCTCAACTGCTTAATTCTTGTTTCAAGGATTATTTCTGGCTCAAGTATGATTCTTGTTGGTTCACTATGTGGTCCTCCATTGCTTGAACCTTTGTATTCCCTTTCAAGGGTGATGTGATGGATGGAGGATTATATCCATAAAGTGCCAAACATTGGGACATTTTTTATGAAGTACGAAAGGATGTGTTGTGCCACCATTCCACCAAGGGAAACCACTTGACCCATTGTGTATGTTTATCTGATGCAAAGCAACGAAGATATCCTTCTAGAAATGTATTCACAATCTCAGTTTTCCCATCAAATTGAGGGTGGTAAGATGAGTTGTGAGCCAATTGAGTACCCATAAAAGAAAATCATTTAGTCCAAAAATTTCCCATGAAAATTAGATGTCTGTCACTTACAATAATCTTGGGGACTCCATGTATCTTTTGAATTGTTTCCATGAATTTTGTGGCTACTATAATTTCTTTAAAAGAACGAGAAAGAGAGAAAAAATGGGAATACTTTGTTATTCGATCCACTACTACAATGATGACATTCTTTCCTTTGTATTTGGGTAAACCTGTAATAAAATACATTGAAACTTCTTCCCAATGTTGAATTGGTATAGCTAATGGTTTTAGGAGATCAGGAGTCTTGATTGTCTATGACTTATTATGTTGTTAGACCAAACATTTAGACATAGACTTTTGAACATCATTTTTAAGACCTTCCCAGAAAAAATCCTTTTTGATCCTATGGTATGTTTTTAAGAATCCTGAATGTCCCCCTATAGGAGAAGTGTGCGATTCCAGAAAGACCTTCTATTTGAGTTGGGAATTCTTACATAAATATAAGCGCTCATGGTACCATAGAAAATCATTCTTCCATACCAAATTATCTACTGAAATGGGGTCTTCATTTAATTGTTGAATGATCTTGCAAATCTCTTGATATTGTTTCCATTCTATCCTTAATTCTTCCACCCAATCAGATTACAAAATAGAAATAGCACATAGTGAAGCTTATGTTTCTTCTTCTTTCCTTGAAAGGGCATTTGCCACAAAATTATGTTTTCCTTTTTTGTAGATAATTTTAAAGTCATAACCCAACACCTTTTTTGGTAGCAGGCCCCCCTCAAACCCCCCTGCACACCCAACGCAACATAGCATACACTAAAGCTAGTCGTGCAAAGAATATAACACATACCCAACACATGTTGTACATGCTCTTCCCGAGATTTTTTACAGACTAGTATGTCATCAAAAAATACTAACACAAATTTTCTAAGGAAGTGCTTGAAAATAGATTTCATCAAGCTTTGAAATGTTGAAGGTGCATTAGTAAGTCCAAATGGCATAACCAAAAACTCATAATGACGTTCATGTGTTCTAAAAGTTTTTTTAGGAATGTCTTCATGCCTTATTCTGATTTGGTGATATCCCAAACAAAGATCCAACTTAGTAAAGAAATTTTCTCCATGCAATTCATCTAATAATTAATCAATGATAGGGATAGGAAACTTACATTTGATGGTCATTTTGTTTAGATTTCTATATTATGGACACATATGCCTTGAACCATCCTTTTTTGTAACCAACACCACTGGTGAAGAGAAGGAACTTTGGCTAGGTTGAATGATCTCAGCCTCTAACATTTCCTGGATCATGTGCTCAATCTCACTCTTCTATGCTTGTGGATACTTGTAAGGCCTAATGTTAGGTGGTACACTTCCTGGTTGCAAATGAATGGCAGGGTCATGATATCGAACATGCAAAATACCCTTAGGAATTTCACCAAATACCTTGGAATAATTGTGATAACTATTTGGAGATATAATGAAGTAGGGGATATAGATGTTTGAACATAAAGTGAGCATAATTGTGCACTTACACCCCGATGTCCCTTTTTGAGTAATTTTGTCATGATATTAGAGATTACCACTTTAGAGGGTTTCCATTGGATACCTATAAGTTCAATTTCCTTGCCATCTGATGAAAATTTCATGAAAAGATCTTGAAAATTAAAGGCCATTGTTCCTAATGATTGTAACCATTGGACCCCTAATACAACATCGACACCCCCCATTTGGACGGAAATCATGGGGATATCCAGAAAATACTCCCCCACGTTGAGCTTAATACTATGACATTTCCCTGAACAATTTATGGTACCTCCATCTGCAATCATCACTTGAAACTCTGGTGCAGGATATACAAAGAAATTGAGATTGTAATTGATTAAATTATGGGTACTACCAAAATGTAATGATCCCAAGCCATTATGCAAGGATAATCACTGTTTTGGTGTCTTTTTAAAACTTTTTCTAAGTGAGGTATTTCGTCAAACACTTTGTTGATCTACCTTTTAGATGTGTTTATATGTGTGTATGCAGCAAATAACAGAAAGAGATAACCATG